>JAQFZC010001943.1:0-25824 GCA_034695205.1 Dicyrtoma fusca | reverse complement strand
GTCAAAATTCCATTCATTGCCACCCTAAAGCGACACGATGCACAATCACAACAATAACAATGAAATGGTTGACAAACACAAGACAAAACAATGAGACGTACAAGGGCAATTATAATACATACATAGCGAAAATAATTGATTCTAACAACTAACTAGTAAGGGGAAATACAATAGAGACAAAGCCAAAATAAAAAAATGCAATCCATGCTAGCTAAATAGTGTATGAGCGTAAACAACCAGTGGTAGTAAGCCCCTGCATTTTTATGTTCTCATCATAAACTTCTGATTAAGGGAAATTGTCTAAATGAAGGTTCAGAAATAGAAATAATAACAAAAAATACTGAACTGGGGTAAACGCCTAATGACCAATCATTATTCTGGTAATCTGTAACTCATTACTTATATTTTCTTAAATCATAGATGCAGAATGAAGGAGAATTTAGAGATAAAATGACAAAAATGCAAAGAATTTTCTAGATGACTGCACGCGATAATTGTACTACCATAAATCAAGTTGTAAAACAATTCATCAGGTTTTACATTTTTAAAAGGAAAAGTAAATAGAACGCTATGCGCATATGACAGAGACAACTTTTATAGCATACGTCTTGTAAATACTGTCAGCTTTATAGCGACCAGCTGCAGATGCACAATAATTTAATAATAAAACTCAGACTGAATTCAGCGAGGGCTTTCTTTAGGAAGTCACAAATAAATTACCTAAGTAGCAGAGCAGACAGGGTTTCCCTCAGTGCTACTAAAATACTTGATTGCAAAACAAAAATAACTGCTAAACTGCTAATACCCATAATGTTTTTATTTTTAAGAACCTCTTCCTTATCTCATGGTTAATTTATCAAAAACTACTTGCTTGAATACAAACTTGTGACATATTTAACTATTCATTTAAACGCATACAATTTACAAATCATTTGACTCCTTATATGTAGTTACAAACAGTATTGCGATATTCAAAGATACTTCTTAGCCAGTGCATAGTGCACGTCAATCACGTAAAAATAGGACTAACGAGAAGGGTAATAATAGAAATACGATAAGTTTCATTTCCTCCACTCCCTCGTTTGATGTGATAGTAATAACTTGAGGAAAAAAATGAAAAGGGAAGTAATATACATACACGGTCATAGTCTAGCGAATAAAACAAAACGTCAAAAACCTCACAAACTCAATCACATTATTGCTGTCAGACAATGCGGCGGCTACAAGGATAGAGGAGCGATTGAGATTTGACTTATTCAAGTGTTGTAACAACTGAACAAGTAAAGTAACAAGTTTAAGTACAACTGATAACGGAACGACAAATAATATATAACAAAGACATGTATATATACTCACCGATGCCGAGCCGAGCCAAGCCAATTTGCCAAAATATTATGTATCCATGCAGTAGTGCTGATCGTAAAAAGTAAAGTTACATCGAAAACAAGTTGAGAGCCCTTAGCTGATCGTGATCGTGAGACGAGAGGAGAATTACAACTAAACTCCATTTGCTATTTCCATGGCTCTACTACCATCGCATCGTCTCTACAGTATTTGCATGTAATATTTTGAGTCTATTAAAAGTAAGCTTGTTGGGAATGCTGCCTAGAATTTCATTCCCCTATTCCACTGAATAAAACACTGCACACCTATAATGATGCTGTAACTATGATCACATTATTACATGCAGTATAGAGTGGTCATAAATAAAAAACTGTAAAACTTATAGCCCTTCGAGTCATTCAGAAAACATTTATCTATATTGCTCTTCTCGTGGTTTCCTTCCACATATCTCGACCGTCGACTTGACGACAGTATATGTATGAAGGTACAAATAGATTAGTCTAAAACTCTAAAAGATTCAAAGCACTCAGAGAGAGAGAGAGAGAGAGAGAGAGAGAGAGATCCCTATACGATTTATCTTACATGGTCCTATTTATTCTGTAAAATGCAACGTCTCCTTCAGTACAAAGTTCTTGAGTCCTCAAGTTATTATTGGGTTACCTAACCAGTAAAAGATTTTGTTAGTTCAAGGACATTGCCATCCACTATTTACGTACTCATTAACCATTATCTCTGCTTTATTTCAAATATAGATACTAAAGATACAGCTTACTTGCTCATCTCATCATTCATTACAGCTTCATTCAAAATAACGACAAAAAAAAATAACATCAAGCAAAGCCATTCAGGCGTTATAAAAAATCGTATAATGTTATCATAATTTAATCATAGTTAATAAGTTAAATAAGTTCACTGCAGACATAAATTATGCACTACGAATACCTCAATATAATTAATTAGACAAGTAGGTACTTAATGTACTAGTATCAACTAGTATGTACCTATGTATGTAGATGTACAATGCCCTTCTAGAACTAATGTATACTGGTACTGGTACTGGTAGGTAAATAAATACCAAGTCTAATTTAGGCATCTTATAATTGTTATTAATTATCGCAATTAGAATATATGGTGTGACTAAATACAAAATACGCATGGTCAGTAATCAATGTCAATTTTGTATTTATTTATAATGTACACCGTCCGCGTGTACGTTTAAGAGACAACTGGTGGTAAGCTAATAAGTAAGCTAAAACCGCAATCGTCAAAATTAATAGGTAGGTGCGTAAATTCTAATCGTTCCTCACAAATTATATAAATCAGCTACATTAGGTATGTAAATAATACCACAATACAAGCTCTATCAATAAACTAGCAGCTTTTTAAGGACAAAACTCCCTATTTCATGATTAAACATTTATGAAACCATCATTATGGTAAGTGTCGACTTAACGATGGATATAATGCAGCGCAAACACATAAGGATGCAATTCACAAAAATATATTTTACTTAGATTGCACATTTGAAACAATTTAAAACAGTGAAAGTTTTGCTCCAATTTTCAGAGATTTAGCTTTATTATGGAGAGAGAGACAAACTTTGGTCGAACAAAGCTAAGCTAACGCTATGCCTTCCAAAGAGGATAGTCCAACGGTATTATAAAATTTTTGGGATTAATTATTTGCCAGTTCTACTCCAGCTTTAAACTCTTCAAGTTTATATAGGTATATGTATAACACACCCACGTGATTCACAGGTTTTCAGTAGTACAACCAGACAATTATCATTACTGGAAATGTAATAACTCAATCCTCACCACAACGCAACGACAGCCAGGAAACCAATCGATCAATCCAAAATCAAGAGACATCTATTTAGTTAATAGAAGGCGTGGGCTTGTGCACATGTATGAATGGATTTGGGTTTTTTCCTTCGTAAGCACAAAATCTAACTAGGTATAATAAAAAAATCACCAAAGGCAAGCAAGTAGCGTCGCTTAATTATGTATACTTCGATGCGGTACCTACTTTAAATGCAATTCGTCAGCGTCTTAAACAGTGATAGCTGTGCTAGTGCTGCGCAATAAGCTACCTCTGTAAACAGTATTTATAATGATCAAATTACTATAATCGTATATACGTAAACTACATATTGCTGTAAGTGCGTTCAAAGTAAACAATGCCTAACAAAATGCAACTATGATTGTACATATGCCTACACAGAAGATAATGGGTGGGTACCTGTAACATAGGTACCTACGTACCTCACTCTACAAATTGAACTAACTAGTAAGACCTTTAAAAAATACGGCGTTCAACTTCTAAGATTTAAATTTGATGCGCACAAGTACATCCTACCAAAAACCACTATGAACTCACCATTGAAACCAAACAGTGAATCCATTTATTCAAAAACCTATCATATTGATAGGCTTTTTTAACTATCATACAGGGACTCAATTTTTTATGATGCGTTCCAAATAGGCTCCTTTGGTAGAGTGTACTTGTGCACTTAACTAGGTGAATCGTATGTACCTCCAGGCAGTCAGTGTTTACGAGGTATGTACACGCATAAAAACATCCGGCATCCCTGTTTAATCGAATGTTTACAGAATCATTATTTTAATTGATAGTCATAAAAAAATACTACGAAACTACGAACAAGCCATTATATTACTGGTGGGTAAGTTAGTAGACAGCCTAAACACGAAAACGAAATTGGTATATTTGAAATTCGAAAAGAGTTTCTCTGATATTATACTCTGATCGTATAAGTAATGATTAGGTAAATACAAAGAGTGCATCAATTCAATGGGAGCAATCAGACGTCCTGGTTCTAGTTCTATCATAAACTGAACCCGGGTGGTTGGTAATGCCCGTCTGTTGATGTTGAACGGCAGTAGCTGCTTGTAACTTCCACTGAAGTCTCTAGCGGAGTAAGTCAATATAAAAGCTAATTCATGAGTCAATACGTGAGTCATCTGGACGGTGTTATCTTAAACCAGTGTAAATAAAGCGTCACCGATCACTGATATCTCGTCTGCACGCTCAAATAAAAGTGAAACGCAAGCTCCAATTCTAATTCAATCAGGAATGTGGTCATAATAGGGAAAGAAAGCAGGCCATATCAGCATCATACCTAGAATAAAACCGATAAAATGTAGGTACCTACATATATACATATACAACCTTTTGTAATTCAACGTCTGCAAATACGTAGCATTCATAACCACGATGTAATCTTTACCTTACAAATCAACTTAGGTATGTAGATTATAAAATGATTCTGTTGACTTATTAACTACCCTATCCACTATACGCAAAAACAACAACAATCATAAACCTACACCTTGAAATGAAATAAAATCGGCTAATTGAATTTTAATTGACTTCCTCCGATGAACCAGAACGAACCGAGTTGAGAACAACAGCAGTATTAACATTGACTATGAGATGTTCATGATCAGGCATTCAAACGACGCTGGACGTGGAAATCACATGAATTATAAAAACTTTATATTATAACAATAATAATTATGTACGGTAATTATGTGCAGTTTGAAAGATTCTAGGAAGACAAGGTAGCACGTAAGATTAAACACGTTGGAAAAATTAAGACATCAACATCATCGATGAGCAATGATGTGACTACTCGATCCAATCCATTCATTAAATCCAATGTACCTACTACAATTTAAATTATGCTGTTATTACACTTTACTTTACACTTTTACTAATATTTTAATTCAAGATGCCAACAATCATTACTGTGACAGAGCGATAAGGCTACCACTGCACTAGTACTATCAGCCATGTAAACAAATTGCGATTGCACATACAGAATATCCCCAACATATGTGTGGATTTGTATTACACGAGGTCACACAGACCGTCTCCTATCTACTACATACCTAACACCAACATAATAATAAAAGGTATATAGGTAGGTACTTTTGCTTAAACTTAAAGAGACCCAAAACTGCAAGCGATAGGTAAATTCTCGGAAAAAATAATGTTTAAATATTCCAACCTGCCTTTTGGCACGTACGTTCGTACAAGTCCCTATCAAATACTAAGAATCGTGAGAAGAAACAGTCGATGTCTAATTAATTACGATGAAATTACAAATTCACAAATTCATTCTCTCTCTCATAATTAATGAGTCATTATAATTCCGTCAATAAAAAGCGGAGACGTGCTAGACAACTTTGTACTTTAGTTTTTGCTCAAGATCCAAACAAAATTGTAATCTTCTAGGTCGTTTTTTCTATTAAGTAAGACTTTGCTGGAAGTTAGATTTTCAGATAGAAACTAAAATTTTCTTAAAGTGCAACAAAAAAACATGAGAATGGCCTACTACCGTATTTTTAATTCAACTAATTACCCCCATCAGCTGTTTCAGCAACTAATGTCTCGACTCACAAGCATGTTGAACTGAACATTATATAATTCTTCTGCTAAGCTGTACGATGACGAAAACGTTATTTTCTACCAAACTCATGAAGTAATAATAATCCTAATAATACAATAACAACTAACAACCTATGAATATGATTAATGACAGCCTTCTAAACTTCTAAACAACAAAATGTAGGTAATTATTCATTGTGTATTCTAAATTGCATCACTACATGAGAAAATAAACATAGCATGCACTACGCATCGTAAAACTAAACTCCACGTATCGCAAAAAATATACTGGAACTTGGTAAACAAAAAGTCGGTGAAAATGATTAATTATACTATGAGCTTTGCCACGCCAAAGCGTGATTTAAATCTGCTCAATATATATCTGAATTTCTCGTATATATCTTTAACACAAGTTAATTAAGCCATAGAATCACGGTATCGGTAGCAACTCTCAACTCTACAGTAAACACGAAGAATGCAACGGAAACAAGGAAAGCAACATCAAAATCAAAAACATCTAAATTGCAACCAACTGTTGACGTTCCAGTTGAGCTACTGTTTTGTGTTTGCTAGGCCAGATCTACATTTTAGATTTAACAGTTTTGTTAGATCTTGTCCAGATATGGCTTAAACTGTACAAACACACGACTGGCATGGACAAAACACTTTACGTAATTAAACAAGGCTCAAATGCCTATTAAGTACAACCTGATTTTGATCTAAATTAACCGACATAAACAGATAACGCTCTGCTAACCAGATTTTCCCCCGTAAGGAATGTAATTTTATTACATTCAAACAAGAAGAAGATGGCACAAGCCACTAGATTAGAATTAGCGATAGACAGAAGTACGAACAACTTACCTGCTGCTCCTTTATCGTATGTAACTCTTACGATGAACTGATGATTTGTATTTAATAAAATGGGTAACGAGATGAGATTTGGCCCCTTCAGGTAGAAATGACCTCTGTCTTCTGACAAGCAACGGGGAGTTTAATATTGGATGGCAACTCTTTTTACGTTCTTGACGTATTGTATAATTAGAGCGGTGAACCACCTTGAATTCAATTATCGAATTTTGCTTTTGCTATGAAGGTATACACATCTAGTTCTTTGTACCTAGGACAGAAAACAGCTTTCAAACGCAATTTCCATAGTAACGCAAATCTCCTGGCAATAATAATGATTACTAATGGATCTTCTAGGTGCACGTTCTCGAAGATAGCCCTGATTGTCTTCGTGTCACTTCAGAAACTTTAAGCTTCATAAACCGATACAGCATACTATTATAAAAAGTTTGAATTATTTATAAATTGTCAGTTACCTATGTATAAGCTTTAGCGATTCTTCGCCCCCTTTACTATACTCCGTTATAGATCTGAAACTCCTTGTTATTATTGAAATATAATTTATTACTCACTCATGTAAACCACTTTTAGTTGAATTATTTACACTTTGCAACACAAAAACGTAGATGTAGGATAGGAAGCTTAGGAAGATTTAGATTATCGATGATTGTGAAAAAAATAACGCCCACGATCACACGCTACTATTTGAAAGAAGTGAATAAATTATGATAACTGGACGGGCTCTGTGCTTAGACTACTAAATTCACTGAATGTAATACTTTGTAGTCTGAAAAGAAATCTGTTTAGTTATTTGACACTTCCAAGATGTTAAGTTATCCTTATGAGCAGAGAGAAGGGTAGTCGGTAGTTGAGATGAGGTTGATTTGGGTAGCAGGATATATTCCAAGAACATAGTAAACTGACCTAATCTGATCCTGATATCCACAATCCACGATATCTTCAGTAATTTACTTGAATTTTTTTGAATTGGCAGTGCAGAAGAACAAGGAAGAACACTGGTTTTTGTTATTTATTGTTATTATTATTGTTGATCGTTAATTCTAGTTACAAGTGCACTTACAACAACGACGTACAGACTTGAGGAGAAGTTGTTTCGAGGGCGAGCGAGGGAGGAAAGTACTTTCTTATAATGATACTGATGTGATTACTATGTTTACTCCGTGTTTCCCTCTTCTCTGTTATAATTATCATGGATACGTATCTCTCTTCTTTGGCTGGTCTGTCCGTCTGTCTGTGGTCTGGTGCTGGTCTGTCAAGTGTATCCTTATCTTATCCTTATCGTTGGTGTCCAACTTATTATTTTAGTCTTGGTCTTGAGAGAGTGGACACACTCTTCTCTTCACAAAAGTTCAACAGCCAAAACTTCCAGGCAAATCAGTACGATCGCGATGTCGATGAGCCGAGCCACTACTTTTTGAGTGGGGGAAGGCTGAATGATAGAGGTAGGTACTCAAGACAAGTCTGAAAATTCCAACGAAAACACTTTCAACAATCATCAAATAATCATCATTTGACCACACAAAAATCTAATCTAACAACTTACAGCTTTGTATTGTAAAAATGAGGTGCCTTAGCCTACCCTATTATTTTTGCTATGTTTCTGCGATTTAAATACGAAGCATAATTATACCAAGCCTTCGACAGCCCTAAAACCCTAGTTAGCCTTTCCCGTTATGGCCTATTTTGAAAATGTTGAATGTATTTAGGTAAAGTACGTATTTCTGGAAAGCCCAATACTTTTGGTAGGTGCCTGGTAACAATGCATTTTGAATTTGAATGCAATTGATCTAACAATAAGGTAATAGTTAGCTAATCCCACAGACAGAATTTATTACTAAATTCAAGATAATTAGGTACAAAATGGCTTTTTTTACATTAACTTTGTTAATCTACGGACAAAAACCTATTCCTCTACCTTCCTATTGTAAGGAAAGC
The DNA here is from genome assembly GCA_034695205.1 of Dicyrtoma fusca. Taxonomy (NCBI): domain Eukaryota; kingdom Metazoa; phylum Arthropoda; class Collembola; order Symphypleona; family Dicyrtomidae; genus Dicyrtoma; species Dicyrtoma fusca. Next base: position 17,265 of record JAQFZC010001943.1, on the reverse strand, counting down.
AATACATAATAATAATGTGGATTTTGTGGATGCCTAATTATAATTACTTACATACTGAATAATGTTAAATTAAACTCTTACAACAGCGCTACAAAATATAATGAGATACATACGGAGAGGCCAGAGTAGATGAAATAATATACACAGAACGAAATTTTGAAAAATTAAAATTAAAACCATTCAACTTCTAATGGTATCAGACGGAAGAACACTTACCAGGGCCGCACGCCGCACAGGATCCACCAGAATTTTTAAAATAATGAGCAATTCTAAAAGAGATAATGATGAGCCTAGTACAAAACTATGAAGCAGACAAAACTACATACAATAATCCCTGTAAATTTAAGTACTAAATGTTGATTTAATTTCTATATTTGCACCTCTTCTACCTCCTTTCGGTATTCGGTTAGCTGGGCTTGAGCAAGACAGGATGTAGATGTAGACGTAGGCAAGGGAAAAAAAGGAATGCATCCACATGCAAACTAACCCGCACATGGCTTCTTCGTGTTCGTCTTGTTCCCGATTCAGATTCTCTGTGAACGTCTTCCCGAGTATATTTAGTTGTAGTTATTTCCCCATTTCTAAGATCGAGCTAGCGAACTTCAAACTTTTAGTTGACTGACTTCTAGTACACTCTATCAAAGGAGCCTCTGTCTGGAATACTGCCTTAAAAAATGTGAATAGTAATTCTATTATGTAGTATATTACTGTAGCCAGCATTCTACCATTTACAAAATGGCAAAACGAAGATTTACACTTTTCAAAAAGAGCAAGACGACCTTTCAACGTCTTTTGAAGATGATCAAAATACGTTTTAAGCTTTTCAAAAACAGTAAAAAAATAAAACTTGGGGTTGTGTTCTAATAGAGTATACTAGTTTTACAATTTGAATTGCACCTAGTGGTTGTTAATTGTAATAATTGTAATCGCTGCAGTAGCAGTTCCAAATACAATAATATTCCTCACAAATAATTTCAAAGCTCCAATCTGGAGCTAAGCATGCAAAAACTGAATCCATCCATAACAATTAAAAACGCTTTATAATGATGGGATTCTGCTAATTAAGCCATAACACATGCTAATGTGAGCCATAACACAATGATGTGTTCATGGGTATCAAAAACCCATCATTATGATTCATTCTTAACTATTAAAATGGATTGTACTTCTTGCATTAATGATGAGTTCCAGTTCCAAATGGTTTTTGGTAGAGTATACTACTCACTACTAACCGTTATTATGCCATGCACAACTGCCTATCGTCGGTGGAGAAGCATCTTGGCGTACTAGTAACCCAACCCAACCCAGTCCCATCACAACAATCATCACCTTTGTGTAAACACCTCTTCAACACAATTTTAAAAGGTATAAATCACAGCTTTACTTTTGAAAAGTGCATATAAAAGTTGTGTTACATATTTTTGAAACGACTATTTTTACCAGTTGCACGATATTTTACAAATAAGGAAATACAGCGATTTTTATTGCTTTTTAAAAAAAGTGGAAATATCAGTTTTACTGCTTTGTGAAAAAAGTGGAAATATCAATTTTACCGCTTTCTAAAGTACAAGTACCATTTACATAATTTTTTTTAAATGCTACAGCGGTATTAGCAATTACCACTTGTTATAAACAGGCAAAAAGGTCAAAGCTGCTTGTTGGGGCTTAATAATTAGGTACTCCAAATAATATTAAGGGAAAGCTGGACTTAAGTCATAATGCTTTTGAGCTGGGACTGGGACTTAAACCACAATGCTTCTACGCCCACGCCATAGCTTTCGAACTTTAGCAGTAGATGATATAGATCGCTTGGTACTGATTAGAGCGACTACTTTGAGTGAGTCACTCCGGATTCCGACTCCCAACCCGAAACCGAATATATCGTTTACCGGTACATATCTCCAACGAGACACTACCGAAACTACTGGCTGGCAAGGCATCTGGCAACTCGCAAAGAAAAAAAATGATCATCTAGCTGATGTTTATGTTTGGGTATTTCGGTATATTTTAGTATTTTCACTTTCGCCTTTCGGTTTCCGTTTCCTTTCCAGCACTTTCGCCCACTACGCAATTCTTATATATCTACTACCTGCGAGCACATTTTACTACGTAAGTATGACGTAGCTCTTTTAAAATAACGTAAATAGCACCTAGGTAATTATGCCTTTGCTCCTTAATGACCCTATGATCTTACTATAATTTATTATGAAAAAGTACGAAGTCGTATGAGAGAACGAAAATAATAATATTTATTTACACTAAGACTGACGAATACAGGAAATGACCTACAAGACACATACATACTTTAAGCATAGTTTTAAACATTTAATTTATAGGTTATTTATATTGAATTTTTCGGATATTCACATCTGCATTCGTTATTTGGTAAGTATAAATTATTATAACACAATGCAATAATTGTGGTGGTCAAACTGTCAAGCCAAGCATTCTAGAGCCACGCATATTGTGGCGATCATGCTTAAGACTTCATTATTGAGAAAATACTTTCTGGATTCTGCAGAGTCCGAAGTCTTTCCGAAAATTCTCAAAAAAAACATAGTTCCCTTCCCGTAGCACTACCAAGATAATACAATTAAACAACCATAGCATGAGCCTTTCAAGTATTTCCATATAATTTTGCTGCATTTATAATTACAATTAAGTAGGGGAGTGAAACACATTTCAATTTCCCTTTAATTTCACTTACAACTTATGTAAGTACCTACTAATTTTTTTTTTTGAGTTTTAGTTCAGTTTTAGTATGTAGGAGGTATTAAAACTAGCACAATAGGTGTCTGTGTCATTATTAATTTATTTGTACTAACTAAGTACTTACTGTAGGTAAGTAAGTATGTAAAAAATAAAAGCATAACTGCCAGTTAGGCTATTTTGCAGTTATAAATAGTTACTAGTGTCGGAACTATGAGACCACTTACACTACCTTCTGATGCTGAGGTGGATTGCATAGTGTGCAGTGTGCAGTACTGCCCTAGTCTAGTCTGACTTGACTAGACTTTTCAGCTTTTTTTGACCGCTTGACTAGACTAGACTAGACTAGCCACGATTCTTCCCATGTTAAGGGATAGCTGACTAGTTTAACTAGACTAGACTTGACTAGGGTAGATTTTGTGTTGACTAGACTAGACTAGACTAGGCAGGCCGCGAAAACAGTGTGCCTTGACTAGACAAGACTAGCTGCCTTTTATTTTAGACGTGACTAGACTTGACTAGACTAGCGAAAATTTTGGGCAGCACTACTGACTGTGTGTGTGTGACGTGCAATGCTACAGCTTTAAACTGAAACCAGCCAGAAGACGGACGCGGTTATTCTAATCTACGAAAAGTTCCGAAAGGGAGTGAGGAGTGAGAATCTGTGAATTAAAATTTTGTAATAATTAATAATTACCTGCGAAACAGACATTAAATTGATTTGAGGGATCACATCAGTCAATTAATCTGAATTCTAAGATTTCAAACTATTAATTCTTCATTACAAAATGAAAGGTGAGTACCTACTTTTCCACCTATAAAAAGACCTTGTTCACCGCACATTGTCTATTTAACATAGAATGTAGAATCTTGAAATCTTGTAACTAAAGAATCAAGTAGCTAATCGCAAATGGTTGGTGGTATATTAATATTATTGTTGATTGCATACATGACGTATAATTGTAGATGTACCTACCCAAATGTTTTAATCATTCAATTTTGTAATTGATATTGATTTTGTATTTAGTCATTAGTAGCAGGCAGTTACGAAAGCCGAAAGTTAGTTAGGGTTCTACTTCTACGTATGACGTAACATTCATTTATTAGTTCATAGTTTACCATCATAGTTACGAAAAATGTTTGCCGACACAGCCACTATCAAGCTTCTAAGTTCTTGTGATAATTACTGCTAGCTGTGTACTCGCGGGTAGTTATTACCGTTTACTACATACTTACCGCATTGTTTGACTTTGATATTGTAATTAAACCCTGAAATAGACTTACTCTGAAGTCTGAAGTCCGAAGATCTTAGAACTCCTACAAAACAAGCGAAAATCAGTCAAGATGGTGCATCTCTCAAAATTACGACTTTCGCTGTGTTTGTCTTCCTTGACGGCTATTCGACGAGCCAGTAGCTATTCAACTCATCGTCAGAGCCCAATTTTGCTCAGTTACTTAAGTTCAAGGAAAAGTTTACAGTTCGATCCCAACCTACATTGTCGACTAAACTCGATCTCAGCAACAACTGGATCCACTTCAAGTCGTTTTCCTGTGACCTCGGACACCTCCAGCTCATCAAGCTCCCCAGCAACGCCTGAAGAGAAGAAAAAAGATGAAACTGTTCAGCCAGAGCCCAAAAAGCTGACTATGAAAGAGAAGCTGACTATTTATCTCCGCAGTCTGTCCAAGGATTACAAAGAAGTTTATTTCGACACAATTAAAGAAGCCAAAGCTAAGCCTAGAAAAGCAGCATTCTACTTGGCACTTGTCGGTGGAGTTCTGTACTGTATGTGGTCTAATCCTGAAGAGCAGCGATACTTTGAGGATTTCACGGAAAATCGGGATACTTTTGAATTATGTGCTAAACCCTTACGAAATCCGGACACGGAAGAATATTTTCAGCAAGTTAGCAAATTGTGTATGAAAGGGCTGGTGCGGCATCAAAGTTTAGGATTGTTTTCTATTATGTGGAGACATAATGATGATCCAATGTTGGGCTTACATAGTGCTCAGTGCGAGTATCTGAAGCCCATGTTGACGGAAATGTGGGATCGACTTATCGACGTTGGATTTTTGGGCCGCTGGTGGATTCTTGAGAAAAAGATGGAGGATTATGATGTGAATTATTTAGAGTGGAATGAGAGTCCCCCTCAATCCAATCCCTACCTTATTGTTTCGTCAATGCTAAACCAAACGAAAGTATATTAATTGTAAATCACAGTTAAATATGCCTAGTGGAAACTCTTTATTATGTCTGTGACTTACTTACTTGAATAAATACCAGTGATTGTTATTTTACAAAGATTCTATGTATTATTATTCTTATTATTAATTTTTAGTGTCATTCAATAATCAGTCTATGTAAATGTAAAAAATTTGCAATTATAGGTACAGTTATAAAAGATTTCTGGTAGGCATTTAATATAACACGGTCTATGTAGGCATAAATTAAGAAATTAATATATATTTAAATACATAACGACTCATAAAAGATTCGAATCGGAATTTAATTGCAGTGCATATAATGTGTATTGAATTGCAGACAATTTACTAGGAATATCTTGGCATGATAGTGCTTGGATTCCCGTTCTCAACTCTGGAAATGTTATCGACTACTTTTCGGAGAGGAGTAATCCTTTTTACGATAGAACTTGTAATAATGAAATTGTTAAAATGCAACGGCTGAGTCCTGATCAACTGATGTATGTACATAAGTAACACTGGTTTTCTAAATATTTTGCACTATTCAATATTTTAGCATGCACAAAAACTTTTTAAGTTTAAATTTAAAATTTTAGGAATATGACCGGATTGGAATACATTCTTCTGCATGTGCAAGAGCCCATTTTGTACGTAATTCGTAAGCAGCATCGACATTCAGCTACGCAAGCGACTCCGATCTCGGACTATTATATTATTGCTGGCGTGGTTTATCAAGCACCGGATTTAAGCTCCGTGGTTAATTCCAGACTGGTAATAAAATATTGTGCAGAGTAGTAAATGTTGGTTATAATTGCACGTGATTTCATATTAATTTTTGGTTACGATTTCAGTTAAGTACTATAAATCACATGCAGTCCGCCTTTGACGAAATATTGTCATACAGCCGTTACCACCCCTCAAAAGGCTACACGTGGGAATTTAAAGAAAAGGATGTTGCAAGTAAATTAGAAAAGAAGAAAGAAAAAAAAGAAGAACCGAGCTCTCTATTTCAACGTCAAAGGGTTGACATGCTTCTTGTTGAATTATCCAAGAAGTTTCCACTCCGAACATACATGCCTCAGAGCCAGATACAAGGACAGCCGGATACACCTACTAGCAATAAACCTGCAACTCCAGCAGGTTCGCTTTTGCTTTTTAATATGTGCATAATTTATAAAATATGTATTTTTGTATTTTGAAAGAAACTAGAGACAATATAGAAAGGAAATAATATTGTAAATTTGATCAATGCTTAATGTATGTACGAAATTTTCAGGGAATGACGACACATCCAAACCAGACAGTAATAACCCCAGTGGTACAAATAATGTTGTAATTAAGACAGAGCCACAGGATGTCAAACCTAACATACAGCAACTGCAGCAGAACCAAGATAAACCGGATTCATTTGGAAGCGGCAGCGGAAGTGGTGGAAATTCCATGCCTAACAATACGAACAATTCACAGCAGTCGTCACAGAATCAGCAAAGAATGAAACCACCCCCAGAGAAAAGAGCAAGAATATCATAGTTATATAACTCATCGCTTATTTTTCGTTTATTAATAATTTATTATTCTACCCTCGTTAACATTTCAAAAGATGAAGGTATTTTGTACATGTACACAGATCTATAATAGTAATAATTTAAATATTGTTATACTTCATACTGCCACCATGGATAGTATGAACAATAATTTGAATTACATACATACAAAGATTCATGCTAAGGCAATATTACCATTATATTATTTAAATAAAAAAAGTATTTTAAATTAACCGATAATTAAACAGGAGAAGGGGAATTTTCAACAATCCACTTGCGAATATTTTCTATTCCATGACCATTCAATGCACTTGCTTCTTCTACAGTGACCCGTGACCCCGCTTGACTCACAATACTGTCTAATCTCATCATGAATTTCAAATAGTTTAGTTTCTTACGATTGGTTAAATCATTTTTTCCCAAGACGATTAGGAATTTAGTACCAACTAGTTTTTCATGTGAGAGCATTTCCATGAGAAGAACAGTAGAGATTGAGACTTGAAATAAGTTGCTGCTGTCGATGACGTAGATAATCTGAAGGAAATAAAACCAAAATTAATTTTCCTTTTATTATTATTATTATATACATTTTGACACAGCAAAAAAGAAACAAATTACAACACTATATTATTATTATTTTCTGCGACGGACTTACCGGCTTACTCGACACGTAATAAGATGCCCAAAGTGGAGCCATTGAACCACCCACTTCTCTTATTCCTATTGTTTCTTTGTCATCCCAACTTTTTCTCTTTTTGTCCTTGTCCGATTTGGCTGGTGCTTTCTTGGGGACACAGATTATATTTGTACCCACGGTTTCAACTGTTGGCGTCGTTTCATCCACCGTCGAAGATTGCAGTCTTCGCAATAGCAGGGTTTTTCCAGAGCTTATTGGCCCAAGACAAAGACACGTCATATTTTGATAATAAAAAATAATTTATTGTAATAATATTTATGTTTTTAATTTGCTCAAGAATCAGTGACGGTCTGATGAAACTTTTCTAAACTCTAAACTACTGCAGTCTGCAAACTTTTATGGCCGTAAACTATCACTAGTGAAAGCAATAAAGAAAGCAGCTGGACTGCTGGACTTTTACTTTTGTTTTCCTTGGTTACCGATTCTGTTTCCTAGCAACGATTTCCAATCTAAAAACCGTTTCACTGATTGATTTATTTCTGCCGTGTTGTTCCTTGTATTGATCGTTTCATGCACAGCCGCAAATCCGGCAATGCTTACGCACTGAAAATTGAAAACGTAGGGAAACAAAGGCGCAACTGAGAAACGTTTTACCCACCGACCGCTTCAGCGCTGCACGCAAATCCGCTCAAAACGCATCAGACAGCACTTTGTAGCAAGGCTGGCCAAAATTTTTGCTAGTCTAGTCTAGTCTAGTCAACCTGTTGCCTATCCCTTAACATGGGGAAAATCTTGGCTAGTCTAGTCTAGTCTAGTCATTTTGCTCGAAGGGTCTTTGCTAGTCTAGTCTAGTCTAGTCAGGATTTTTACCACCTTGGCTATTCTAGTCTAGTCTAGTCAAACCGACCAAAACAGCTCAATAGTCTAGTCTAGTCGCTAGTCCGCTAGTCTAGTCCGACTAGACTAGACTAGGCCAGCCTTGCGTTTGTAACACTGCATTGTTGCAGTTGGCAGTTTTCAGTTGTTAGTTTTCCTTTTCGATCATTAGCCAACTCAACCTCCGGGTGGGAAGGTTGTTGGTTAAACAGGTGTCCATTTTCCATTTTGGATAAAAAAAGTGATTGTCAAAATTAATTTGGTCATTGTTAATAATTCTTGGTGTAATTTTTTACCGTTTATAATTAAAGTAATTTAATTAAATTGGTCAAGTCAAGACAAAGAAAACGAAATATTGGTGATGCAACAGCTTTATTAAACGTGTGGAAGCAAAGCAAACCACTTCAGTCAAATCATCTCTTTCGGTTCGACTAATCGACTTCCTACTTCCTAATAACCCTCCATTGTCCTTTGTGTAGAGCTGACAGGCGTTAGATTGAAGGTAGGTATTTTCTGTTTTGTAAATCTATTTCACAGTTGACAGTCAACAATCACATGTTTCTAAATAGTTTAACATATTCATTCCCTTTGCGATTAAAATGACTTTCAACTTTATTATTCACAAATGTATGGTTTATTTTCTTCATCTGGAATTTGAGTTTCTAACTGATTGTGTGTAATGTTAATGTGTTTTGAATGGGGCGGAAGAGGAAATTCTTAGTTGATGTAATTATCTTCCTTGAACGCCGAATAAAATGACAGCTTTCGTCATTCGTGATTCTTGGTCCTTGTCGTGAATTGTTTGCATTTATTTTATAGGTTGTAGGTAGTGTTAAAATGTACAGTTATTACAACTTTTCCATTAATTAGTTATCGTATCATTTAGGAGGATATTAGCGAAGGGCCTGGAAGGTCAAGAAGTCAAAATGGATATGAAAGTGTGGTTACACTGTAATGTTGGATGTGGACAGTCTCTCCGTTCCGGTTCATCAGTTAAATTCGTTTTCTCAAACTGCGGCCACGTTCTGTGCGAGCCCTGTGCTAAGAAAGGTAACTATCAACTTTTGACATTTTGACATATTTCGCGGAAGTTAAGAATTGTAGTACCTACCTACGTTATTGTTTGAGTGGTAGTAACTGATTTCTAATGAGTCATGAGTGTTATTCGGGTTTCCGTGTTTGCAGTAATGTTTTAATTGCTTTTTGTAAAATTGTCTGTGTATTTGTTATAAAATATGCAACTATGTTATGGCGCTTGAGTAAGTTTTAGTAAAAGCCATTTTTGTGACGTGCATCCATTTCAGAACTTCGGATTTAGATGTATGTATGTACATAATGTAGGTACTTGCGGGGGGATACCATGCAGGGTATACTTGCGCATTATTAAACATTGACCACCAGCATGACCCGTTTATATGCATGACGCGGATATTTTTTTGATTTCTTGATACTGTTATAACTGTCCTTATGGATTATGTACTCAACAGTGGAACCAAATTGCTGTCCAGTATGTAAGAAATCTGCGAAGATGGTACTGATGACGGATCAAGCCCCACAAGATATAAAGACTTTATTTATGGATCCAGCGCAACTCATCGGTCAACAAGAGAATCAGTTGAAGCAACTGCAGCAACAACAATTGCAACTCATAAGTCAACAAGAGAATCAGTTGAAGCAACTGCAGCAACAACAAACACAACTGCAGCAACAACAAACGCAACTGCAGCAGCAACAAAAGCAACAACAAACGCAACTGCAACAACAACAAATGCAACTGCTGCAACAACAAAAGCAACGACTGAGTCAACTGATTTCTTTTCAAAAGCTGCAGATCAAGAGCTACTTGAGCCTGAGTGAACGGACTGTGAGATAACGGATGAACCATTATTAATTAAAATTGTGTGTTGGAATGCTCATTTCTAAGTTATTCTAATTGTTCTGCTTTATTTAATGTTTCCTGCAGATACAGCGGCAGTTAAAAAAAGAGAAAGCGCTATACGAATCTTTGAAAGTCGATTACACGAAGCAACAGCAGACGCTGAACGCTCTACAGTAATTTAAAACTTAACACGCAAGGCTATAGGTATCTTTTCACAAATTTAAATTCGATAGTGTAATAAATCTTGAACATTGTTGTGGGTTATGCAGGTCACGTGAAAAGGATTACAGCCCACGTCACGCAGGCAGTTCAAATCCTCATCTTTCCGGTGTATTTCAGCCGGTAGGATCTACGGGCAAGTCTCCGTCGTTCAACCAGAACCAAGAATTCAATGGGCAGCAACGCTCAGCATTCGTACAAAATAGTTTGTTCGGTGGGAATAAGTTACCCACTCAGCAGTCTAATGGGGAATACATTCGTGGAAGTGGACAGTCAACAGACAGACAACTTCAGCAACAACATGGACAAATTCGTGCAAGTTTACTTACTCGGGCAGGTAATCCTTCAGGTGAAAGAAATACTGGCACTGGCATTGGTCAGTCTAATCGTGTGCACTTTGGATCATTCCAAAACATGAACCAGGAGGCTCTTAGCACTACGCCAGCCGGGCCCGGGCGATTCCTGCAACCAGCTCCAGTAAACAACGTTCCAATGAAACATAGACGGCTTTCTATGGCCCGCAATTCTCTACTGTACGTTCAAATATTATGCCTGTTACAGATGCTTAAAATCAGAACCGTTGCATTAAGTCATTGTGTCAGAAACTTTCTGAAGTTGTCCCTTCATTTTAACAATTAACATGTTAACACATGCTTTGTAATTACTTTACAGATCTCCAGCTTCCGGTGTGGGATCATCTGTGATTGGTATTGGTGGAGCTTCGCCGTCAATATCCGTCGTATCTGATTGTTACCTTGATTTCAACAAGCGCTTTCCCTAGAAAATTGATGTCAATTTATTGAAGAAAGTTGACATGAAGTGATTCCGTCCCTTCGTTACCCGTAATTGAAGATAGGTATAAGAGTTTATTGATGAAATTTTGGTGTTAAACTACAAAAATCTGAGAGATATAGAGACTGGCTATAGAGCATATGTTCGAAATACCGATAGGCCACCGCGTGGTAAATGTGGTCCTAATTTTTATTTATTCGGTGTTTTGTAAATATGAACGGAATAGAAAGTTACCCATTCCTTTGTTAATTAGACTGGTCAAATGTAAGGCTTAAGGTTCTTTTCTTTTCTCACTTTCTTGTTACTGATACATACTACTTTTGTACAGTCTTTTTGAAGTCTATTTACTCTTTGTCTCTGTGATCTGTAAATCCCGGTGTTAAACTACAAAAATCTGAAAGATATAGAGACTGGCTAGAACCATATGTTAGAAATGCCGATAGACCATCGCGTGGTATAAATGTGACCTTAATTTTATTTATTTGGTCTTTTGAACGGAATAGAAAATCATCCATTCCTTTGTTACCTAATTAAAGTACTCGAATGTAAGGTACAAGGTTTTTTTCTCACTTTCTTTTAGTTAACATACTACCTATACCTACTTGTATAGCCTTTTTGAAGTAACTCCTTTTAGCTCAGCGTTTTTTAAAGGCTGCGAGGAATTCTTGATGTTTCTAATATAAATTATATAGTAAAATTTTTTTGGTTAGTAAACCAAAAAATTTCATTACTCACTATTTTTGGATCTAACTAGATAAAAAGAATTTCTATGTACTTAAGTATGTAAGTGTAACTAAAATTGGATGAAATAAAAATAAAACTGAATAATAATAACTACTAGAATACCAGCTTTACCTCGCAATGTATGTATTTCTGTATAGTATTGTATTACCTAAATCAAATGGTTGTTCCAACTTTTTTTTACGGGTTTGAGATTTTTGAAACCGACAAGTTAATATAAAATATATCAGTTAGTTATTATGTTTAAAATATCTATACAAGAACTAAGAAGCAATTTAGTTAATTCAGTATTTAAGGGTAGAATAATAATTTAACAGTACTACAAAAACAAATACCATTACCTAAGTTAAATTCTCTATTTCCCCAAAATATTGCCGACCAATAAGGTTCCCCGTATCGTAGTACAATTAAGACATATTACCTTTACTATGTACATATAAATACGATAGAAAATTATATTGTTACATATTATTAGAAAATTAGGGTTTATCTTTATGACTGCTATTGGATATTGGATTGGACTATTCAGTTGAGGATTTCAGAATACATTTTTAAAATGCTGTCAGAGATACCAAACACTATATCACTATTTGGTCAGTCATCGCCTAGCTTTTACTTGAAATGTTTCAGCCTTTCATCACACTGACTGAAATTCCGATTCCGATGCATTGTATTTCGCATTGGTGTGTTGATGTTGATAGATTAATCATTCATAATGCAATGTTAAGAATGTATATAGATGCAAAATCATGGACGTGTTAGAGTTAAATATTTTTGGGATTTGTTGTGACTATGTGACTTCGAATTAGTAGATAAACTATATTTGGACACTTCTTCGAAACCCAAACCAATCCCAATACTCACTAACCCCAAACTATAATCTGAAACTAATGGCAGGCTATAGTTATTCCTTTACATCCATTATAATAATTTATATGTACCCCCTTTTGATTCCTCTGAATTGATGATCTGCTGATCCTTAAAGTGATTGAAAATGAAAGGACGATGGCTCCTGGGATAAATGAGGACGGTTGCGTTATGCCTATCTGTACCAAATGCCAAATACTACCAACTCACTAAATAAAGGACGTAGGTACTGTGAAGTGTGAAGACTGAAGGCTTAATACACAGACACAGTCACAGTCTGCCGTCACAACCACAACCGAAGCACAAAACTCAGGTAAATTGCATTACAAAGTGCGGGACTTGCGAAATAAATTCTGCTTCATAATTATCAGGTCACAGGATTTTATTTTATTCTGTCTTTATCAGTTTATAATAATTACTTATATTCCATTTATCCCATTCACAGAATTTACAACAATCTCAAAATCTCAACATGGTCTCGTCTCGTCCCATAGCCTCATCTGTCTCAAGAAAATTCCATGGATTATTTCAGCATAATATGAAGTGATTGAGCACCCATGGAATTAGACAACGTCAGTCCTTCTCCTTTAGAATGGAAGAGTTTTGAACTTTTGAAGTTTTGAGTGTTCTACAAACTACTAAAATATTTAAGTAACCTTAATGGGTACTAAAGTGTATCGAATGAGTTTGGTTTTCGAAAACTATTGTAATTAATTTACAATCTGCTCCTTAGTATACGTGCTACCGTGAGTTGAGTTGAGTGGTGGGTACAGCCTTCAGCCTGCTGTGCTGAAGACTTGAAATTTGTGTAGTCGGATCATCGGACGGATGGGATGGGATATCGGTGATCGGATTCAAAGTTCAAAGTTGCAAGATTAAACTATAAAACTTTTCGTAAGTGCTTGATTTATATTTTTATTACTTATTTAATTAGAAGGGGAATATCAAACCCATTGACAAGTGAACCGTACATTAATATAATTAAAACTTGCGTAACAAAATTGTAGGTGTGTTTTTCTTGCCACTAGTCATTATCACCTTACCTTATGATGAGCCATTTCCCCTTACCAATATTGAATATGCCTAATCTACTTACTTAATTTGATTTTAAATGGGGAAACACCTTTTGTTAATTTGCTAGAACCAGTCCCTGAAGTTGATTTGGTGTTATACTGTTATAAAGTCCGTTAATTCAATGCCTATGCAGTGGGTCAACTGTAATAAATAAAATGTGATATACACCGATAGCTTAATATATAAAGTGAAATATAATTATAAATTGATTGAAGATGAGAGAAGTTTACTTAGCTTAGTTGTTAAGCCAGTAGTTTAAAGGTAATATGCAGTAGTACAATGCAAATACAATATGCGAGTATCAGTAAGTCATTTAATGAGTAAGCCACCAGCTTAGTTTAAAGTTTTGACTCAAAATTTTGTGTTTTTATAAATTTTTATTGAACGTATAGACGATATAGTAATAATAAATATTACTATATATATAAGTATACAATAATTATTGTATACTTTGCAGTTACCTGATAGGGAGTTAGGTAACTAATTTTCAATAATGTAAGATATAGTGGTTAAAATTAAATTAAATGTACTGCTTTTTAACTAACGCAACGGTTTAATTTTATTTGTATTCACAGTTTAAATGAGTTTTTAGCCGCTGTTGGGAAACGCAAAGTATCAAAATAGAATTAATACCAGCTTTATTTGAACATTCTGACGAAGCAAGGGAAAAGACATAATTATACATCAAAAACATGTCTAATTCATTCCCCAATATGATCTGCAACGAGCCGCCTCCGCTGGATCAATCTGAGGATGAAGATGATGACAGTGAAGAAATTCGCAATTTCTCCTCTGGGTTAAAGCTTGATATTGGTACTAACTAATTTTTTTTTTAGTTTTAGTTTTAGATGCTTCTATTACTTATAATTATAAACGTATATGTTCTGTTACAGATCCAAGTCCAATGTCAACTCCGCAGAAATCCGGTGGAAATAGGTCATCACCCTCCTCAACAAATTTACCAATTCCAAACGGAATATCCACTCCAGATTTATTGCCCGTTAATAATGATAATTTCGACTTCACTGACTCAAGAACATGCTGTTTTGAAGGTGATTCCATGCAGGAGTCATGGATTGGCAATAATTCCAAGCCTAGTAAAAATTTGCCTCCTTTAAATATCAACACAATTATGAAAACGAGTTATATTGGAACCATGGAGTCAGAAGCATTAGGCATGGGAACGGACGACGTTGTTCTTAATCAAGGTCCTACTGATAATGCGAGTGAAGACAATATCCAGGTTGATTTTAAAGTGGAGAATGGAGCAGCTGCTGTGGATGACTTTGCAGATTTTTCCGAACCCATTGTCCCACAGTCCCCGCCTACTGATGGCAACCTTTCAACTCCTACTACGTTACAAGCAGAAGTAATTAACTCACCGCAAGCTCAAGATCATTTGCTGGATGATGGATCAACTTCAGATGTAATTCCATTTACACCAATAACCACTACAACGACAGTTTGTGACGGCGTAGACTTCGACTTTGATGATTTTCAAGAATTTAAGTCGATTACAAAAACAGAAGTAATAAAAGATGAAGTATCTGTGTCAACACTAGTTCAGGGTCACAGCGATACGGATACTATTGAGTGCGATACATCTGAGCAAACTGAGGTAGTGGTGGAACTGGATGAACGTGAAACTATTCTTTTTGATTCTGCAGAGAGCGAATTGGAATCAAAGCCTGAATTGACTGAAGCTATTAGTAATATTAATATCAACCACATTCATAGACCAGACGATCAGCCTCCTCCTTCACCCACACTCGCAGAAGAAGCAAAATTTGAAGATGACAAGTCTGATGTAGAAGAGCCTGAAACATTCGCTTCAGAGATAAAGACTCCTGAAATACAAATAATACCAGAGCCAGAAATAGGGTCTCTTGGCGATGCACATGTTAAGATTCATAATTTGGGTGAAAATGAAAATCCAGACTCGGACGATTTTAAAGACGTTGACAATGCTCCTTTGGAAATTCCAGCAGCTGAAACACCAGTCGAAAATACTGGATTAGAAACATTGGACGTAGCAGCTGAAAGAGCAGTCGAAAATAGTAAATTAGAGATATCAGATGCAGTCATGGAAACGTTTGATAGTTTTGATGCTGATTTTGGAGATTTTGCAGCATTTGAAAGTAGTCCTCAAGTCGAAAGTACTGTATTACAAGCAAGTCTTGACGATAATAATATTTCTAGTGCTACTCCGGTGTTTGAACAGTTAAATGTAAATCAGAATGGAGTAAGCAGGGATTCTGATTCAATTTCAAGTTCCGAATTGCATCCGGCCATAAAAAAGAGTTTTGATGCAACCGACGAAGACGAAGTACAATTCACCTTGGAGTCACAGTTACAATCAGAGTCGCAGCCACCGCATGCCACTGTTGCCAGTAAGGGTCTACCGGTGGAAAATTCTTCATCGTCCAATTTCCACTCTTTCAGCGAAGACGACGATGGCGATGGCGATGACGACGACTTTGACGATTTTCAAGCTTTCCAGTCCACGTCAACTTCAGCTGCTACCGCAGTTTCTCCAGTTAAACCGCCCGCATTACCTAGTTGTTCGTCGGTTTCTGCTTCAGCAGCAACACAAACACAAGTACCTTTAGTAGCCCTAGCTTCAACGTCTCCTCTAATAACCACATCACCTTCTCAGTTTCCGTCTGTGCTTATTCCCAATCCCAAAACTGAAGACACTTCTGCTCCTGTTGCATTTGTGCGTAGAGGTTCTCTTATGGAAGATAAATTTGAAAATTTAGTTAAATCGCTCTTTGTTGTACGAAGTGACTCGACTGATGCGGGGGTAGGAAGTGACAATTCTGAACCGCAATCGTCCGTATTGTGCTCAGATATTAATATGAATCCAATCGATAAGGAATTAAAAGAAAATGACAAGAATGAAGAATGGAATCGTGTTGAGGATTTTGAAGGAAGCCAAGGCCTTTTATTCAAATGGCCTAATAGTACTGCCTACCAGCGCCTTCTCCAGAGCTTAAAAATCGACAATAGTACAATTGTAAGTGGTTTTGAAAACTGCGAGTAGGTACTTCTTCATTGTGAAACTTTTCGATATTTTATACTCAGGTATTTCAGTGTTTCGCATGTAAATCATTACAGGTCTATAGTGGTAAATGGGGAGCGATTGAAGTTCCACGCTTTGCTGCTAGCCTTGTCGATTCTCCTCTACTTCCTGTTCAGGAATCAGGCACTAAATTTAAGGATAATATTTCGCCTTGCAACCCAGATTCAGGGACCGGATCTCCAGTAGTCAATAAAAGTACCAGTAGCAGCGGATCGGATCAGCCAGTATCTTCTACGACAGGTAGTTAATAAATTAATTAATCGTACGTTAATTATAACTAACAAGTTTTGTTTAGTACCTAAATGCAGATGCTGATAACACCCTTTCCTCAAACACACGCTATGTCGTATAATATAATTATTTTGAAAAATGAGGTAAAGTTTTCATGTATTATCTGTGTCTCTCACCTTAATTTGTATTTTCACGCTGCCTTGTCTGTCTACACAGCACACGCCCTCCTGGACTTTAACATCTTTGATGCTTTCTTTAGTAAGACGCGTTTGAATTTTCAGACTGTATTCATGGGCAACATTGAAATTGACTATTCCAGTATTTGTATATTTACCTACTTTAATTAAATTTTGGAGCTTTTAAGACTTACGTATGTAGTTGCAATTAGTTATGATACCTTTAAAAGTTTATG
>JAQFZC010001942.1:0-25832 GCA_034695205.1 Dicyrtoma fusca | reverse complement strand
TAAGCTGAGACTGGACTTGGGACACATTGCAACTAAGCATACACCGGACTTGGGACAAATTGCATTTACACAGACGAATTGTACTAGCAGAATGTAGAAATTGCTACAATATGATTCACGATTGGGGGCAGTGTGTTATTAAACATGTGTAGCCGTCATATAGAGATCGTGACCGTGTAGTATCGATTTCCTTAAGAAAATGAAGGGAGGCAGACGGTGCAGTGGTGCTGGAATTAAATGCTCTTTCTTCCTCGGAATTTGATTTAATTAGCCTTCCAGTTGGAGTCCAGCCCGTCGTGCTCTATGCTTTCTCTAATGGGCATAGTTTAACATTCAAAGATTTACATTTGCATGTCTGTGTGCACATAGGTAGGTTAGGTGTGTTGGTTGTTGGTTTGGTTGATTTTCTCTCGCTCTCTTTGCCTCACTTACTGACATGACGACTTCAGGTGAATTAATTAATCAAGGAAGGAAGGAAGGAAGGAAGGGAGCTCTGGGCCAGTGAAACCGTTCTTTTGAGTGAACCACTCTGTAATGCGTAGGGATGTGGCATCATTAGTTTGTTAGACACAAGAGGCACCAAGTCGGTGGTCTTTTTGGGTGGTGAGACGCCCTAGTTTCGCATTTTGATTGACACAGCAAAAGCACACTCACTGGGCTTAAACATACGAACGCTTGAATGTAATTTTAGTGAAATTAACATTTTCGAAACGGTAATGTTTAAGCTTTACACCTTTTGAAAACTTTAATATCTTGTTTTGACCTTTATGAAGTGTTTATTGCTAGTTTGGAATGTTTTTGAAAATGCTGATTTCTATGTTTTTGACCTTTTCGAAAACGCAAATTTCTTGTTTTGACCTTTTTGAAAATGTTCGTTACCAGTTTGGATGTTTTTCAAACTGCAATTTCTTGTTTTGACCTTTTTGAAAGCGTTAGTTACTAGCTTTGAATGTTTTTGGGAATGCTGATTTCTGTTTTTGACCTTTTTGAAAACGTTGATTTCTTGTTTTGACCTTTTTGAAGTGTTAATTACTAGTTTGGAATGTTTTTGAAAATGTTAGTTTCTAGCTTTGAACGTTTTTGACAATGTCGATTTCTATGTTTTTGATCTTTTTGAAAACGTTAGTTTTTTGTTTTGACCTTTTTGCAATGTTATTTACTAGTTTTGAATTTGTTTGAAAATGATAATTTCTAGTGTCGAACGTTTGAAAAAAAGATTATTTGTAGAATAAACACGTTTGTAATTAATGCTTTCCGTTGCTTCCCAGTTCCGAATAGGTTAATTCAACGATCCGGGCGTCTCCAAATGCCAAATACATTTTCGGTGCTACATTCCCAGAATTATTTGTAGTTATGTACATATTAGTGCAAAATATAAATCTCTAAGGGGTTGGCCATAAATAACGTTTACATTGTAAAAACATTTTGGTCACACTTCCCCCTCTTTTCCAACTTCGTACTTCAGTCGATTGGTGTTAGTAATCAGACCCGTTCAATTTTCGACAGGTTACTTTCCTTTTCTATTCATCAAGATCAAGATCAAGACATGCTGATACCGATTGACACACTTATCGTTAGACACGTATTTAGTGTCAGTGCCGAGTCGTTCAAGTGCCGTCTTCCAGCCATCACAATGTTAGTGTTAGATGGAATGGAACTCCGTTCAATTGATAGGCAGTCGGTTCCCTTTGGTTCCTAGGATATTTTCACAGGTAGGTATTTACACAAGAAAAAACTAAACAAAGTCCATTTCAAATCTACAAATCGTCGTTGAAGAAGCAAAACGATGCATATCAAGAAACTCTTACAAGCAATAATAATGATGCGTGGCCAACTATTCAAAAACTTTTATTAAAAATTTGTTGTGCGTCAGTTTGCTTCTAAAGCGACGATATTTGTAATGGTAACATAGAATCGCCCTAAACTGAATGCAATACAGACAGCGATAGTCCAGCGGTGCGTTGGTGTAAGAAAGCGTATTTGCCGTGTATTTTAATACGAAGCGGCTCCTTGGATCCAAAGGCGTTCAGTGGATTTCACCGTACTAATGAGATCACCTACGAATACACCGCATCCCCGTCCGTTTCCATGGAGCCTCGTCTTGTGCTCTCCATTGCAGTGGAAACTGGAAGGGGTTGTAAACTGTAACTTATCTGCTCTAAGCATCATTTCATTTTGTCGTTCAATAAAAGGTTTCTTTTGGGACACTTTCTCGAATGATGTGTGAAATGGGTAGAAATGTGTCAATACAGGGCTTTACAATCTTTCAAAAAGTGTAAATCGCTTTTGTTTTTGTATTTTTGTAGAAAACTGGGAAAAAATTGGGGTTCTAGACATTTTTCAAAACTCTATTTAACCTTTTCGAAACGGTAATATATTTGTTTTGAATATTTTTGAAAAAAGGGAATTTCTAATTTTGACCATTTGAAAACGGTAATTTCTAGCTTTCTGACCTTTTAAAAGTATTATTTACTAGTTTTGACCGTTTTGAAAAAGTGTTATTTACTAGTTTTGACCGTTTTTAAAAAGTGTTATTTACTAGTTTTGACCGTTTTGAAAAAGTGTTGTTTACTAGTTTTGACCGTTTTTAAAAAGTGTTGTTTACTAGCTTTGACCGTTTTTAAAAAGTGTTATTTACTAGTTTTGACCGTTTTGAAAAAGTTAATTATAGAATTAAAGACTTTTGTATAGTATTCTTTGCATGGTTTGCCAGTTGCGAATAGGTACCCGAATCCGGTCAAAAGAGGTCATATTTGCAAGGCCCCTTAAGAGAATGTATAAATGATTGTATCGATAATATTTTGTCTTTGAATGTGCCGTACTGGTACTGGGACTGGATCCGCCATGGCGTCCAGGCGTTCTCTCTTTTTGTTTTTTCCTCAGGTCTGATGAGAGATTGTAGGAGTGTGGGACCTCAGTCACTTCCAGTGAACCAAGAAGATTTAATGATCTGTATGCTATGCTGTTACTATGTACATGTTGTGGTAAATCAAGTGAATGAGGTGCATTCTCAAATGGCGGGGTAGGGATATGGATTCTATTCTATTTATTCATTTGCCATGCCGTAGTGATTATGATGCCGCCCAGCCCTACAGTTGTGTTTAGCACACACGTACTTTCACATCGTGGGCGAAGACGCATTGTGGCAAGTCTCAATAATTAACATTTTGCCCCCATTTTGTGAAAGTGTAAAGATAACTTGTAGGCATTTTTTAAAAGTTGTAAAGGTGCTACTTGGACTTTTCAAAAGTGTCAAAATGCCTGTTTAAACTTTTCAAAACTAGTAAAACTCCTATTTACGCTTTTCAACAATGTGTAAGTACACCTGTTTTCCAACTTTCCAAAAGTAGCCAAACTGTTATTTACACTGTTTCAAACATAATAGAGATGCTAATCACATTTTCTAAAAGTAGTAAAACTCCTGATTACACTGTTTCAAAAGTAGTAAAACTGATATTTACACTTTTTCAAAAGTAGTAAAGCTGCCAATTACACTTTCCAAAAGGACTGGAACTGTTAGTTACACTGTTTCAGGAGTAGAAAAACTGCTCTTCGCTATTTTTCAAAAGTAGTAAACTTGCTTTTTACACTTCTCAAAAATGATAAAACTGATTTTTACATTTTTCGAAAACGATAAAACTGCTATTTCCTCTGTTTCAAAACTAGTAAAGTTACTAATTACACTTTCCAAAAGCAGTAAAACTGCTATTTACATTTGTTTAAAGTGCGTAAAAGAAGTGAGTAGGCGTATTTGCACTTTTTGTAAACGGAAATTCAAAGCTGATTGCTGGGACTTGTGTCAATAAACTCACATGAAGGGGATTGTTGGACTCATGCTACAAGGTCTCTTCACCGACGATGTTTTTCTGTCCTTCGAATTTCGGTTTCATTCGATTAGATCCGATTAGTACGAGCGTCCACTTGTGCATCGGAAGTGTATGTATTAGTGTGTTTGGCTGGTAAGTGGCTGAATTATTGGCATCTGAGTGAAGAGTAATCTTCAATCGTAATTGTCTCATTAGACGAGCGAAGGCCCAGCATGGGGCTCCATTGCGTGTGTGCTCACAATGTGCAGGTGTATTTACAGATGAAAAAGAAATCCGATGCAAGGAGGATCGTCCACCGAGTGTAAAGTTGAAAGTGTAAATGATGGCTGTGTATGCATGCAGACGGACGCACGGATGGAACGAAGGACCTGGCCTTCGTGGTGTGAATGGGCAGAGCGTTATTATACGCTCAATAAAAAGTCAGAGCGGGCAACAGTCATGTATTTCGGTACGCACGCATCTTGTGGATAGTTTGGGGGCTTGCGTGCGCTACGCGATACGGGATACGATTTGAGCTGGGGAATGAGTGAGGTGCAGAAAACTTAATACCGTAAAGCTTCCAAAGATAGCCCCGGCTATCTTTTGAAAAATTTGCCTTAACCCCCCGGTCACCATAAGAGACCGGTCATTAGAGACCGGCTATCTTTCTCATTGGCCTGTCTATCTTTAGATACTGGCCAACGTTAAAGACCGGCTACCTTTAGAGACCGGTTATCTTTAGAGACCGGCCATCTTTGGAAGCTTTACGGTACGTTCTTTTTTATTAAAGTGTAAAATATACTAAATTTGTTTTTGAAAGATCCAACAAATGATACAAGTATTCTTTTTACAGCAAAATGGGATAATTTCGTTCTAAAAAGGTGCAAAACTTGATACTTACATTTTAAATAGGCGCAAAAGCTATGATATTACCATATTTTAAATAGGTAAAACATGACAAATGCATTGATCAAGGGCAAAAAATAATAAATGCACTGTTTCAAAAAGTTTAAAACGCGATAAGTACTTTTTTTCTTCAAAAAGTGCAAAACGCGATAAATACACTTTTTGAAAACTGCAAAACGGGATAAATACACTTTTAGAAAAGTGCAAAACGGGATAAATACTCTTTTTGCAAAGTGCAAAACGCGATAAATACACTTTTAGAAAAGTACAAAACGGGATAAATACACTTTTTGAAAACTGCAAAACGCGATAAATACTTTATTTTTTAAGTACGCTGTTTTTAAAAGGGCAAAACGTATTAAATACACTTTCTAAAAACGTGCAAAACATATACTAATTGCATTTTCAAATATTGCGTAGTATAAAGTTTCTTGTACATAATTTCAAAATAGGTAACTTGCGTACGAAGTCTTAAAGAAAAACCGACTCATCTCTGGACTCTGGATACATTACTTAGCATGGAAAATGCAGCATTTAAATGTACACTGATAAAACACGCAAGGTTCGGCATGGGATCTGCAGCCTAGTTAGTGGGACTGCTGGCGTGGAGGGTAAAAGTGATAGTTTGTACGAGGCAGAGGAAGACGAGTTTGATTGACGTGGATACCTGCGGGAAAAAAACTGGCTTTCTCGTTAATGCATTCGCCATATCAAGTGAGTGTAAAGGGATCTGTCACTAGCTCTTCATAAATTACTCAGCTATTCAATGACATTCACGGGAAACTTCCAGGTCGCTCAGTCAAAAGTCGTAATCAAGAGCAGAGCCAGACGACGTAGATCATCATGTAAAGACCACATTCTTAAAATACATACGCCGTTACTGAAAATGCAAAGTGGCCCATCTCCAAAATTTATTAATTGCAAGGTGTCTCATCTCCATTGCATTTGGTAAGGTAACGCTATATAGTGCGCAATCGTAAATTACCAGCACAGACGATAGTGGCTGGAACACGAAATCAAAATACTTGCTGTGCGTTTTTTTTTGAAAAGTTTCAAAATGCACTTAAAAAGCATTTTGAAAAAGTGCCGCATAAAGTAATACATAGTACATACGTACTTTGAAAAGGCCCAAACTGGTTTTCACACAATTTTGAAACAGCTCAAAAATATATGTTTTACACCATTTTGAAAAGATGTAGCATGTGGTACTAACATGTTTTATATTGCAGCACATTGTAAGAACAAGAACAATTTGGAAAGTAAAAACGTATTTTATTACAGCATTTAAAAAAGTACAAAATGTATGTTTTTACACTACTATGAAAAATTTTAAAACATGTTTCTACAGAATTTTGAGAAAGTGCAAAACACCTTTAGACACTAACATTTGTAAAAGGTGCAAAACATAGTAAACTCATTTTTAAAAGATGAAAGCTTATTAGTAACAATTTGGAAAGGTGGCAAACGTATTTTAAAGCATAGTAAAGTTGCTTTTCAAAATTAACAATTTCCAAAAAACAATTTTTTTTAAAAAAAAGCACTGCTTGTGAAAACCACTTTTCAAAACTAGCACTTTAAAAAAAACAATTTGCAAAATTTTTTAAAACTATGCAAACTGAGTGGTCTACACGATTTTTCAAAAGTGCAAAACGTCCAAATAGTACAAAAAAATGCAAGTTGCTGCAGCCTACACAGCACAGCACTGCCGACCATTCAGCCTTTAAAAAACTTTGCAGATTGGTCGTTTTGCGTCTTCAGTAACAATACATTCTACTAGTGTATCAATTGCATTTCCATGAATGCCTTCATCCTTCACGTATTATTTTTACCCTCTACTTTTCACGGGTCAGCCATCCGAAGGTATTTTATTTTACGGCGTCAGAGCTAAGCATTATACATAGATTGATGTATGTAGTACACAACTATGAGGAAATCCTTTATAGCTTTTTTTATCGTTTTAATTTCCTCCTTTAATCCCTTCTGTTGGCTGTCCAAGTCCACTGGCACTGGCACTGGACTGGCGAGACATTTAATTGATTATGACGACGGCATGTGATGGATATTAAGAAATCCCATTCAAATATTCAAATCCCGTTTTACATTCACCAATAAAAATCTGAAGGACCCAATAAAAATATATCTGCCTTTGTCCCATCGTTTCCAATTGTCTACATTCCATTTCCCTGGTCCAGGCCCTGGTCCCTTCTATCAGTCCGGCATCAACCACACTGCCCTGGCGCTACTTCCATCTCCCTTGAATAAAAGATTATGAATTACTTAATGGAGTCGAATTCACTCTAATAATTGCTGGCGATGGGTCCACTACAGGAGATTTGAAAGGAACCAAAAAGACCAAAATACAGGCACCGATCAATTGCATTAGGAATTAGGACCACGAAAATCATTTTTTTGTTTTGTTCGACGGTTCCACTGGCACTGCCACTAAGGCTACCTTACACAAGGTAGGAACCGAAGGAGCCATGGTGTCATTTATTGTAACGGTTTATCAGCATCCGAAATAATAAAAGCGTTTTGTAATCAGGCAGTATAAAATGTGTTCTAGGAGTCTTTA
Organism: Dicyrtoma fusca; assembly: GCA_034695205.1. Classification (NCBI taxonomy): domain Eukaryota; kingdom Metazoa; phylum Arthropoda; class Collembola; order Symphypleona; family Dicyrtomidae; genus Dicyrtoma; species Dicyrtoma fusca. Next base: position 18,548 of record JAQFZC010001942.1, on the reverse strand, counting down.
AAATATGACGCCACAAAATCTGCTACATGAACTGCAAACTGGAAACAGTTTTTCAAAAAGTGCAACTCATCATAATGCCGGCTCAAAAAACGGATTTTAATATAGTTTTCACGTTAAAAAGAACAAACAGAGTAGCATACAAATAACGTTTTGAATCGATGTAAAAGGTGATATCTGCACTTTTTTAAAAAGCAAAACATGGTACAAACGTTTTAAAAAAGGGAGAAAAAACAAAAGTAACATTCGTATAAAAATCCAAAAAATTAAAAATCGAAATTAATGATTTCAAAAAGTGTGGAAATTAATGTTTGTATTTTTCTAAAAGAGGAAAGTCGGAAATGAACGTTTTTGAAAAAGTGATAAAAATGTTTAAAAGGTGCACAAAACTCGAAATTAACGATTTCAAGAAGTTTGAACAGCAAGGTTTGTACTTTTCTAAAAAAAGCAAAGCATGATATTAACCTATTTTTTGAAAAAGTGTATAAAGGGCAAAGAGATACACAAGTTTTTAAAAAAGGTGCCAAAATTTAAAAAATAACGATTTCAAAAAGTGTGAAAAGTAATATTTGCTCTTTTTAAAAAAAAACAAAGCATCTTACTAACCTTTTGAAAAAATGTAAAAAGGGCTGCAAAAGTTTTAAAAAAGGTGCAAGAAATTCCAAATTAACGATTTAAAATAGTATGAAAAGTAATGCTTGTACCGTTCTGAAGAAGGAAAGCGGGAACACCACGTTTTCAAAAAGTGTAAAAACTGCTATTTGCACGTTTTGAAAACGTCATTTCTATGACTTCATATTTGCTGGGCCCCTACAACAACTTACCTACTGGTAATTGACAGACAAAAAGACATCTATGTAATGCTTAACCTTTTAAGTGAATAATTTTACTGTCTAGCTTCCCTGTCTAGCATTATTGGCTTGACCACGCTGCTGCTGCAAAAAGCAAAGATTCTTCCATTTAAAAGTAAAATGGCTCTGCTATTAATGATTACTGATATGGATAAATGCTTCCGTAAGCTAATAAATATATTTTATATATATATGCATGCAAGATCATAGCTGACGCCCTTGACGTTTACCTTTCCTGATAGCCACCCCTCCCTCGTTGGATTTCCTCTGAATAAATGGTAAAAAAAATAGCCCGAAAAGATGAAAGAAATCTGTACTTAATCGAATCTCGGACTGCGGATATGTATGTATGTGTGTGTGGACAGTAATGGGAAATATTGATGGGAAGATGAAGAAGACGTTGAAGGTTGAATGGCGGAGGCGGGGATTTGAAATCAAGGGCGCAAAAGCCAAAAATGCAATGCCAAGATGGGAAGAAAGTATTTCTGGCATAAAGAATGCATCTCCAGCATATTTTAAGAGCATCTTTCATTGATCACATTGTGGAATTCATGTTAAAAATGATCCTCTTAGCTCTCACCCTCCTCCTCTGTGATGATGATGTACCATATAATTCAATATTTTTCAATTACGATCCCATTGTCCCTCTCCTCATGATTGATGGCTTGGGCGCCTTTTTATCGTGTCAACTCAGATTCCTTCCCGACCCACTAATAATACCGCAGCCAAGTTCACATTCTTATCTTTCAAACAACCCTCCTTTGAGCCTATAGCTACGGCCTCCACTATATAGCTGCTATAGTGCCCATTTCAGTCTATATAGCGCTACTAAGATGCAAAATGAGACTTATGCAATATTGATTAAAAGGAAAGGCACGCGCAGGGAAATTTGTTGAGATGCAGAAAGACGCGCGTATCCACAAAGCCTGAAAAAGACTCGGTATTTCCCTATTTGTGTAATATTTACAAAAGGGCCACTATTTACATTCTTTGAAAATGTTTTAATCGAGGTTTACCATGATTTTAAAAGGTACAAATTTAGGTTTTATGTATTTTTAGAAAGTTAAAAACGAAGTTTTGCATGTCTTGAAATTGATGAAATAGAAATTTTACATGTTTTGAAAAGTGCAAATTGATGTTTTGCATATTCTTAGTACATGTAAATGGAGGTTTTGCACGTTTTAAAAAACAGCGAATCGTGGTTTTGCATGTTTTGAAAAGTGCAAATCGCGGTTTTGCATGCTTTGGAAAGTGAAAATTGTAGTTTGACATATTGTAGAAATTTTAAATCAAGGTTTTGCATAATTTCAAAAAGTGCAAATTGAGGCTTTACTTGTTTTAAAAAGATATAAATCAAGGTTTGGATATTTTGAAAAGGTGCACATTGTGATGTTGCATGTTTTGAAAACTGCAGGTTGAGGTTTTATTTGTTTTAAAAATTGTCTATCGAGGTTTTGCATGTGCTGAAAATGTTGAAATGTAGGTTTTGCATGTTTCAAAAAAGTGCAAATCAAGATTTTTGCATCTTATGGTGCACTTTATAATTATACATAAGATGTAGTAGTTGGTGATTGGCGGGAGCTTGAAAAATTTAACAAATGACTGGTTGGAATTGAAATTAACTTGTATTTCTGCACCGATAGGTTTGCCATTAATAAAATGATTAATTTACGAGGAAGCTATTTTGTTTGGAATGGCTTTATTTATTGTGCAATGCTAATTATTCCCTTGGTTCTTGTTACTGGCAGTTGGCAGCTAGAAAGCGTGCAGATTATTAAATAGTGGAGAGCTATGTACTATGTATCATTAAGGCTGTCTGTAGCCCATACCTATGTGTGTTTTAATACATACATGTAAATAATGGACCTATAGATATACAGGCGTGTTAATTGCGCCCATGATTTTCCACGGAAGTACATACATAAGTAGCGAGTTCGGAATGAGAAAGAACTATAGGGACGACGACAGGAGCAAGATTAATCATCAAAATATTACTTTCATAATTCACATCACATTTTTTTCCCTGGGACTGACAGCAATTTCAAATACACGAAGGAAATCTAAGAGAAAATCTTGGGCTATTAAATTACGCTTCTAAACTAAACTATATGTTATGTAATGTGCTTGCGTAAGGGAATGAAATTCAAAGAATTTTCCAGTATGCATATGCATTCATCTGCCTTTCCACTTTGACTTGAAGCTGGGAGCCTCGCACTTATGACGCTATGGTAATAGAGACGCATTTTAGAAATTATGAGAACTGCCAGATAGCCTCTTTTGCACTTTGCATACTTTTAAAGTTGATACGCTAATATAATAAGCTTCTTCTTTAAAAAAAAGTTCAATTTTTAGTTTTACTCTTTTTCAATACTTTAGTATTGTGGATTGCCCTTTCAAAAAACGTAGAATGTAATTAATTGGTACATACGTTTGCACTTTTTCAAAACTCTAATTGTTTTAATTTTTTCAAACGTACTTATTTGGAACTAGGAAACCAGGGAAAGTATGCTTTTCAAAAGTGTTTATTCTACAAAACATCTTTTTCAAAATAGTCAATAATAGAAATTACATTTTCAAAAACATTTCAAACTAGTAACTAGCACTTTCAAAAAGGTCAAAATAAGGAACTAACGTCTTCGAAAACATGCAAAACTAGTAACTAACACTTTTAAAAAGGTACATACCGTATATGACCTTTTAGTATCCCCGGATACTATTAAAAAAACATGCCAGATTGACCGGACAGTATTTGAGCACCGGATACTATTTGAGCCCCGGAGTTTATTACAAAATCTGAAATTTTCTGCCCTTTGGGAGCGCACTTAATGATTATAGACCCGGATACTATTTGAGCCCCGGAGACTATTCAAAAGTCTAGGCTCTACACCCGGATACCATTTGAGCCCCGGATACAATTTGAGCCCCGGATACTAAAAGGTCATATACGGTACAAGCTACATAGATGTAAAACTAGAAGTTACCATTTTCAAAAGGGTCAAACAAGAAAAACCTTTTTCAAAAAGATGTCAAAACCAGTTTATTACCGTTTCAAAAAGATAAGAAATATGTAATATCCCTTTTACAAAATGTGTTACATTAAGATTTACACTTTTTTAAAACATTATTTCTTACTATTTGTATGTTTTGCTTATTTAAAAACATGAAATATCTCACGTGTACGTTTTGCACTTTGCCGAAGCCGAAGCCTAAAAGTTCCAACTTTTACACCTTTTATAAGCATGCAATATAAAATGTTGCACTCCTTCAAAATTCTGATTTCATTATTTACTACTTTTGTTTTTAAAGAAATTGCAAAATATCTTGCTTATTAAAGTATCCGTTTGCCGTTTGCGGTTTAAAAAAATCCTAACTTTAAGTTTTACACTTTTTGGAAATTTTATTTTTGAATTACTTGAAAGCTCCTTTTCTTCAAGCAAAATCAAATGCCAAAGGGGTCATATTTGGAAAGCTCCCAAGTATACAACAAGTTACAGAGGAGTAAAATGCATACATCTAGAATTTATTTGTGTGTATAAGAAGCTCATCCAGGCTGAAGACATTATTAGTGTTACGGAAAGATTACTGTGCCTTTGTTAGTGGAGAGAGTGGCGGGTGATTGGTGACTGTAGTGGCGGCTACTGTGCAGAGCACAGCATAGAGTCTTGAACTTTGTTCAGCAATAAACTAAAGACAGTAATTTAGTAAACTATGCATACAAAACGTTTCTAATGAAATGACATTCAAGTTTCTCAAAATCTTCATCACGTCTTTTTCTCTGTCGAGCCCGCCTTCGACCCGCTCAGCCGTCCATGGCATAATGCTACACTATTATTATGTCTGCATAAGTACGTGTGTCATTGTGGAGTTTGTCAGTCGATTTATCTGGATGCTGGGAAGTGATAGTGGATGCCGAATGCCGGCCTCTCAAATGCTCTTTCAATTTCAATGGCAGAGGCAGGCAGAAGGTAAGCTCGAGTTTATGGCCAGCCATTGATTACGGATATCACGACGAGGGTACTTGGAAGTCATTTGCATTTGGGGCATTCAAGGAGCTTGTGTCTGTAGTGCTGTGTAGTGGTGGCCGATTTATATAGCTCACGATCAGTGTGTATCTGTATTAGTATGTAACAGGGAGACATGCAAATATGACGCTAGATTTGTTCTGTTTTGAGAAAAGACTTTTAAAAGCAGGGATACTTACATAAAAATTATTCTCACTCTTTTTCAAAAACGCCAAAACTAGAAAACAACCATTCCAAAAGGTGTTAAACGTGATATTACACTTTTTCGAATGAGGCAAAACGCGATAAATACTATTTTTCAAAAGAGGCAAAACTTGCAAGTAATTTTTGAAAAGGTGTTAAACGTGATATTACACTTTTTCAAGAGGCAAAACGTGATAAATACACTTTTTCAAAAGAGGCAAAACGTGATAAATACACTTTCAAAACAGACAAAACTAGAAATTAACACCTTTCTAAAAGGTGTTAAACGTGATATTGCACTTTCATAAAACGTTTCATTAACGTTTTTTTAAAAAGCGGAAAAACGTTATTCTATCTTTTCGAATGAAACAGATAATAAAAATGAAAACCACGGTTTTGAAATGGTGTAAAAGATGATATTGCACATTTTCAAAAAAGGCAAATCACGTTATTATCATTTCAAAACAGTCTAAAATGTGATATTATACACTTTTAAAAAAGGCGATTGAAAGGAAATTAGCATTCTAAAAAACGTGTAAAACACGATATTGCCATTTTTGAAAAAAGCAAATCATACTATGATCATTTCAAAACAGTCTAATTTTGAGATTTTAATGCATTTAAAAAAAGGCAGTTGATGAAATGAGCATTCCAAAAACGTGTAAAATATGATATTACACATTTTTGAAAAAGACTGGTAAAAAATATGGTTGGTTTTGGAAAAATATGGTGTATAGTAATAATATGTTGTACCGGTGTTCAATGTGATATTTTGTGCTTCTAAATAAGACAAAAATATTAAAATTGCGCTCTGAAAAATTGTAAAACGCCAGTTTTTGTCATTTTTGCACATTTTAAGAAAAGGTAGATAATGGAGCTTAATTAGCTTTTGAAAAAAGCGGAAAAACTATGTTAATACACTTTTTTCAAAAGCCCAGTCATGAGCATGGTATAAACACACCGAAAAATTGCACTGTGATATTCACAAGCTTTCAAAAAATTCCTGTGGCTATAACAAATGAGGCCACAATTGGAAGCCTCTTGGGGAGCTACAAGGCATCACTTATTGCCATTCATTTGTCGACTAGCAACAACCACACCACCAACGATCCTCCATCAGCTTATCCCTAATTCCACAGCAACTCAATGAGTGACGTGTTTCTCATGCTTGGCATTTTGAATCTTGAACGAACAGACTGCACTATAGCGTCCTATACAGTTTTATATGGATATAGATATGCTATATAGCGCCCCCTGTTCAAATAAGTGCATAAAATGTCATCATTACAACATAACTACACGGCACATGATGCCGTGATTTGTTCTCCATAGTTTGTGGCCACACTCATGGAGCTGGTAGGCTTATTGTCATTGTGAGCCCAGAGCCATTAATACTCGACGTGGCCACTGGAAATTGCCACTGTAACTTAATGTCTTTCCTTTTCTAAATGATTACTTGTGAATTGTATACAGTGTGGTTGTTATATGCGTTGAATTATATGGTCCCCCATATAATGTTACTGGTATAATACCATATACCAGTAACAATGCACCTTCTGCCAACAACAAATGAAGGGCCTTGCAAATGTGATCTCATAGAAAGGGTGGGTTGGAAATGTGTTCGTGTCAAGTGTTATACATTTTCAAAATTTAATTTAACTCTAGGGTTAATTTGTATCGTAATTCACAACTTTATAAAAATTAGAGTAATTATATGGGTTTTTTTTTCTTTTTAAAAAGTGTTATATCACGTTTAACATCTTTTAAAAAGGTTATTTTCTAGTTTTGTCTCTTTTGAAAAAGTGTATTTATCACGTTTTGACTGTTTTGAAAAAGTGTAATATCACGTTTAGCACCTTTTAAAACGGTTATTTTCTAGTTTTGTCTCTATTCAAAAAGTGCATTTATCACGTGTTTTGCACTTTTTAAAAAGGGTAATATCACCTTTAGCACCTTTTCAAAAGGTTATTTTCTAGTTGTGTCTTTTTTGAAAAAGTGTAATTATCACGTTTTGCACTTTTTAAAAAGTATATTTATCACGTTTTCCCACTTTTGAAAAAGTGTAATATAACGTTTAAAACCTTTTAAAAAATGACTTGCAAGTTTTGCATCTTTTGAAAAAGTGTAAGAATGTTTTTTTGCAGTTTTTAATGTGTTATTACCATGTTTTGCCCTTTTCGTAAAAGTGTAATATCACATTTATCACCTTTTGAAATGGTTATTTTCTAGTTTTGGCATTTTTGAAAAAGAGTGAGAATAATATTTTGCCTTTTTTCAAAATTTTATTACGAAATTTTGTCTCTTTAGAAAGCAAACTACAACGTTTAGAGCTTTTTCAAAATACAATGATAATATTTTACTTGTTTGAAGCATTACAATTAATCTGTGACCTTTTTGTAAACGGCTAACTTGACACCGAAGCTATATGACGTCATATTTGCAAGTCTCCTGAGCCGTTGGATGTGTCGTCTGCCTTCCTGAGGGTAGCAATGTGTAACTTAAACTGTGGTATGATTCGTTTTCTTGAGTTGCTTAAGAATTATTGTAGAATTTGAATTTGAGACAAGCTGTATTATATTCTACTCTCCATGGTAACAGATTACAGATGCCTTTTTGGACCCGCGACAGCCACGGAAGGATTCTAATTAAGGGAATTGACGCACGTCAAGGAATTCAAAAGCAACTTTCATGTCCTTCCTTTAATTAATGGATTTTTCTGTCACTTGCCACTTTGACCGACACTTGGATACTCATCCCTCCTCAACGTGTCCAAGTAATGAGACACTAACACGTCATTAACGCTCCTTCACATTCTCCCTACAATGAATAGGACCAAGACCATGGAACAGGGAATGCGTGAATATAGAAAGCAGATTTCACTACGCGCACCAAAATATTATTAATTTCATTAAATTAATTTAATTATTAAGTTTATGGAGCCGGAAAATGTGGGGCACATGGAAAACCACTTAATTAGCTTATTAGTTGTTTCGTACACCCAGTTTTTGTTTTCTAAGAGATTTTTGTGCTGATTTCTTTACAGACATTTTGTTGTGAATAAAAATTGTACATGCCTTTCATACCTATTTATTTTACTATTTTTGAAAAGTGCAAATATTACTCTAAACTTTTTTTAAAAAAAGGGTAATCAACAGTTTTACTACTTTAAAAAAGTGTAAATCGCAGTTTTGCAGCTTTTGAAAAAGTGGAGGTACTACTTGTTTTACTACTTTAAAAGTTTAAACGTGTAAATATCAGTTGTAGTACTATTTTGAAAAAGTGCAGCTACCGTTTTTACTACTTTTGAAAAAGTGTAGATAGTAGTTTGATACTTTAAAAAAGTGTAAACAATAGCTTTACAGCTTTTGAAAAAGTATAAATAGCCGTTTTACTACTTTTGAAAAAGCGTAAATAGCAGTTTTACATCTTTTGAAAAAGTAATAATAATTAATAATTATACTAATTGTATTCATTATGTCGATTTGGCCATTTGGCCCATACAACAAAATCTTTTGAAAAAGTATTCATAGCATTCATAGCATTTTACGCAGTTTGGAAAAGAGCAAGTACTGTTTTTAATGCCATTGAAAGGTGTTAGTATCAGTTCTACTACTTTTAAAAAGTCTAATTCCAGTTTCGCTATACTTTGGAAAAACGGAAATAGCAGTTTTAGTAGTTTTCTTCCAGATTTTGAGCCATTTTCAATTGATGTTGTTATAAATTGCAGGCCAAGTACCGTAAATCCTCTAAGAGAACGCCCGCGTACTATTCCATTCATTATCCCCTCGGACCCCCGCGTACAATTAGGAACCCGCGTAGTAAAAGAGGTTTTACGGTACTTTAATTGCTAAAATTAAATCAATGAAATGTGAATTGATTATTTTTAGAAATACAGAATACAGATGCTGGAACGATAGAATAATAGGTATGTTCTGGTAGGCTCTCTTAAAATAAATGTACAAGAGCCAATCTAACTAATGGATAGGAGACTCGAATTGCACTTGGAAGTGGAGATTTGGTGAAAGGTGTGTGGGCGATTGGGACGCTAACGGTTGCAGTTGGAGTGGACGGGAGTGTTTTACTTTCATTATCTGGAGCCTTGTCGAGATTTCCGAAGAAGTGGCTACAGCCATTAGACACAAAACAAGCAACACATGTACGTGTGTACCTTTAGGTATTTTATTGTTAGCTATGTACCTACAAGCATATGGCTCTACGCTCAGGTAAAAGGACCCGGGCACCTCCGTTTAAAAAAGTATTGCAAGTCTTTAATTAAATCAAGTTTTAAATTGAACTGTATTTTTGTAGACAATGGATTTTCCAGACACGCCTTCCCCTCAAAAACGGTCCCCAAATCTTTACCTTCGACGCGGGAAACTTAATTAAATGCTTGCTGTGATTTCCTTCATTATACACTTAACACACTTTACACTGACACCCAGTTAATTAAAGGATCCATCGAGTGCAGGAGTTTCAAATTATAGGGCAATTCAAATTTCAAAATTGAATTTAGCTAGTTCATTCCATTGCATTATTGAATACAATTTACCTACGCATGTACATACTTACCTATCATTCATGAAATTTAATTTTCTTTGTGGCAATGAGACTAAAGATACATACCGTATTTGACCTTTTAGACACCGGGGATACTATTAAAAAACACGCCAGGTTGACCGGACAGTATTTGAGCACCGGTGCGGTGTTTATTACAAAATCTTAAATGGTCTGCCCTTTGGGAGCGCACTTAACCTTCTCGAAACTGGGAAATCATGGAAAGAATGGTTTAAAAAAGTGCTTTTTTTTAGAAATTAACTTCTTCAAAAAGGTCAAAACTCGAAAGAACACTTTCAAAAGCATTCAAAACCAGTAACTAAGACTTTTAAAAAGGTCGAAACAATAAATTAGCATTTTCAAAAAGGTGTAAAACAATAAACTAAGATTTATAAAAAGATGTAAAACAAGAAATTAGCACTTTCAAAAAGGTCAAAACAGTAAATTACCATTTTCAAAAAGATGTAAAACAAGAAATTAGGACTTTAAAAAAGGATAAAACAGTAAATTAACACTTTGAAAAAGAAGTAAAATTAGATGTAGTACCTTTTCGAAAAGGTTAACGTTATTGACCCGGCTACTATTTGAGCGCCGGACACAATTTGAGCCCCGGTGTCTAAAAGGCAAAAGGTCACATACGGTAACACATCGTCGATCTAAATGCAATTTGACCCAAGGCCATTCGAATCGCAATTAAAGGGAAAATATAGAAACTGGCTTTCAATTATAGGGCATAATAGAGAAAATATTTCTTCTTTTCTCCTATTTTCCGTACAACTGACTATATGCCTAAATGCCTATACTTACAGCACTATTTATACCACAAAGATTCAAACGCCCCCACAAAAACCTCTCTAGTAAGATTCTGTAAAAAGCTCTCTGTCCTATATGTATATCTATTTCCATTCTTTTCTGGAATCCTATTCCTAATCCCATAGAATTGTGTAGAAGGAAAAAGCATGTAGGTAGGTATGTAATTACTTTCCCAAGTTTTCGAAATCTAAAACTAAATCTAAATCTAACCAAAGGCACCTGCTATGCACATGGGACCTTCGAAGGAACTTTGCCCTTTAATACACGAACTCCATCCTTTTTTTCCAACCTTGTTTTATTATGTGCATAATCACCCTGAATAAAGTATACAGTAACTGTGTGTCTTGCAATCCATTGCGATTGCATCGGCTATACCTATATCATTAATAGATATAGGTATATACCTATATCTGTATTGTTCGTAGTTGATTCAAAGAATCTGATTGCAGCACAAATATTGCATGGATGCCATTAGAAATTAGGAATTGGATGGGGCAAGTTACAACACTAGACGCTATCATGAGTGTGTTTTCTTTTGAATTTGCAAAGGTTTTTTAAAATCTACTTTGCTGTGTAGATTGTGTCCTGTGGGAAATTCAAGGCGAAACTTAAATGTAGTATATGTATGTAGGTATAGCAATATCAGAAGCAGCGCAGTCTCTGCTTCACTTCTAAAGGAGTGTGTGCCGTCCTAAAAACCTAAAAAGGTGTTGCATTTCTAGATTCAATGCAATGATGCTAGGAAGGTAGATGATAATGATAGAAATAAAAGATTAAATATCAGAGTGTGAACGGACGCAAGTAGATATTACGTCATTTAAGTTTGGAAAAATGAATTACTAATTTAAAAAAAGGCAAATCATGATGATGATTTACACTTTTTAACAACGGGTTACCCAATGCAGTAGTGGTTTCAAAACAGATACAAAACACAATTTTTACATTTAAAAACGACGTAAATCATTTAAAACGGCAATCCAATCACTATTTTAACACTTTAGTTTTATATTTCATTGGAAAAGAGCTGCCCAAAAGTTTTGCTAGTCAAGTCTAGTCTAGTCAGGCCCAAAATAACAGGCAGCTAGTCTAGTCTGGTCTAGTCACACTTTTTTCGAGCCCTACCTAGTATGTATGTAGAGTCTAGTATAATCAACTCAAAATCAACCTAAGTCAATTCTAGTCTAGCCAGCTATCCTTTACAGTGGGGAAAATCGTGGCAAGTCTAGTCTAGTCTAGTCATTTTATTTCTAGGCCTGTTGCTAGTTAGTCTAGTCAAGTCAAGCGGCTCAAAAAAGTTGAAAATTCTAGTCAAGTCGGACTAGACTAGGGCAGCGTTGCTTTGGAAAAACCATTTCTAGAGATCATAAGTGAAAAGCCCCTCCCATGCGTCCCTTTAAGCATTGAGTGCTTTAAGCCATGCAGTTTTCCATGCAAGTTTAGACGTACGTTTCTCAGGTAACTACAAAAAGTTACGTGTCTTGTGTTACGTTATGTAGGTACCTAAGCTAGTTTCCCAGGTAATTTATGAATACGTGTGTGGAGGATATTTCTGTTCAAATGCTCGTAAATACTTAAGCTTGAAGAGAGTGTATATTCTTGTTCTTGTTCTTGTTCTGGTTCTGGTTCTGGTTCATCTGCCGTTGGATGTGTCAGGAGACTAATTCTAGTGCTGGGAGAGGGAAAAAAACATGGGGGAAAAAGTGTAGGGGAAGATATGGAATATTATGAAAAATAAAAATAAAAAAAATATTCAATTTAGCCTTCTTTTCTTACGCTATTTTTTTTTCACGGAAAGACTTGCCTCTCTCTCTCTCGTGTGCATTTGACGTGCTCTGATTTTTTCTTGTAATATTTACACTTCAACTCGAGTCGGATTTCTGGAGTCATGTTCACCTTCGTCTCCCTCATCTCAACCTTCCCATCCAATTACTCATCCTCAGCATTCATCCATTCACTGTCTCTAGCACCCCAACTGCAACAACTACAACAACAACAACAACAACCAAAAGATTTTCTATGATTTGAACTTACGTACAATTTTGTTTCCACTTTTCTCAGCAAAGTATATGTATACGCTTAACATAATATATTTACCTTCTTCGTATTGCAAGCCTCCTCAAATTCACTCGTCAGTGCTAAAAATTTAAACTGTAATTTTAAACTTTCCGGGATTTCCTTTCTAGTGAGTTAACATTATAAGCTTTAGTGATTTACTGAATTCTTGAGCTTAGAAGAAGCATTTCGCTGCTTAAGATACAGGATGACGCGTAGCCATTAAATCTTCAACAGGGCAAAGAATTAACCAGCTTTCTTTACGTATTGATTAAATCACCCATTTATAATAATATTTGAACTTTTCAAAACATGCGAAGCCTCGATTTAAGCTTTTTAAAGCCATGCAAAACCTGAGTTTGCACTTGCTTTTGAAACATGCTAAGCTGAGCTTTTTTTCAAAGAGTTGCACCTTTAAAAACATGCAGAGGCTCGGTTTTTACTTTTTTAATACATGCAAGAAGTTGATTTACACTTTTTAAGCCATGCAAAACCATGGATTTGTGCTTTTTCCAAGTATGTAAAAACTTGAATTTCCACTTTTTCAAAACACGCAAAATCTGGGATTACATTTTTTCAAAACACGCAAAACCTGGAATTGTACTTTTTTAAAAGATACAAAACCTTGATTTGCACTTTTTCAAAACACACAAAACCTGAAATTTCACTTTTTTAAAATACGGAAAACCTATAATTGTACGTTTTCAAAACACGCAAAACCTTGATTTGCACTTTTCAAAACACGCAAAACTTTGATTTGTACCTTTTCAAAAGATGCAAAAAACCGTGATTGGTACTCTTTTGACACACGCAAATTTTGGATTTTACAACATACCTAATTAGCGCCTCGTAAAAAATGAGGGCATTTTGAGTCTTTTTCTGCTCTCATGGATATGTGGCATTCTTTGTCTTAAGCAGCAATTTGTACGTGTACTATGGATGAGGCGATCGATTTCAAAAGGCTGCTGATGAAACAATTATTTGACTGTTTTTACCCGTATTTACACATTCAAATGGTACAACGACGCATATAGTTGAGAGGCTACAGTCGTACTAATACATATACATGCAAAAAAAGTGAGGCTGTAATAACATATTTATGTACCACGTACGCAAGACAGCTTCTGAATTATTTTAGACACCTACATTTACACACTAGCACGTAATACATTCTTCTTGTATATAATGAAGCTATTTATTTTTGATTACTTGTTATTAAAGAACTAACAAATAGCAGCGAACTGAGACCAGCAACGCTAATAAATCTTTGTGCAAAACTTATATGCAGCTCACTGTATAGTGTCTCTGACTGGCGTCCACGTTTGCATTCCCATAATTCACAAGTCACAATTGACACTTATAACCTACATTGCCTTATTTGGTCAAGTAGTCAAGTTGAAGAAACTTTAGGATTGAGATGAATGTGAGCTGAAAAATGGCCTGGAGTTACAAAATATACGATGAACTAAAACCAACCAAATAAATGCACGCATGTACTTTCTTATACATATATTCAATAAATAATTAGTGTGTGTTTACTATCAGCATTTTTGTTGCATCTATTTTATATTGTCTATCCCTTGTGCAATTATTATCTTTAGCTCCAATCGACAATTCCCAGTCACACAACAAACAAAGGCTAACAATGAATTTTTATCTTTTGGCAATCAATACTACACTCCGACGGATATCTATATCACAAGTCTCACTACTGACCACTGACTGCAGTTGTGTGTGTACACAAATGGACGGGCAGAAAGAATTCGTCCAAATAAGGACAATAATGCAATTCCAGTAATGACAAAGGCGGAAATACTAGTAATTCCTGTGCCTCTCCTTTATGACAGAAATAACAATAATAAATGAGCGGCAATAAAATCAAACAATCAATTTTAATACGCAGTTTTGAGGTGTGCATGTGTGTGTGTGTGTAGTCAAGCCTTCTTTTTCTTCATTAATCTACATAGTGGTAGTGCCCGACACCTCTCATTATTTATAGCACCATGGTTGCAAATCTCATTTTGACTTTAAGGAGCCTTGCAAATATGACTTTGTACGAGTTAAGCAATAAAAAAGTGATTAGCAACATCTTAAACAACGCGCAAAGTCTTTCAAAAACCCTCAAAGTGGTATGTATTATCGTTTTAAACGAGGTGTAAAACAATACACAAAAGTTTAAAAAAGAGGCACATGACGATTTTGATGCTTTGAAAATGCGCTATACAATCTACTACTGACTTCTGTAAAAGGCAAAACACATTTTAAAAATTTCAAAGCCCTGCACAATAATTTAATGATCGTTTCTGGAAAAGTCAAATAATAATTTTAGAAATTAGAGCTTATAAGAAGAGATGGAAAATAAGATTAGGCTTCTTTAACCTATTTGCAACCGAAAAACCATGGAAAGAATGCGTTACAAAGTGCTTTCTCTAGAAATTAACTTTTTAAAAATTGTCAAAACTAAAAATTAACATTTTCAAAAGCATTGAAACTCAGTAGCTAAGAAATTAAGGCTTTCGAAAAGATCAAAACAATCAAATTAAATTTTCAAAGGATGTGAAACAAGACACAACACTTTCAAAAAAATCAAAACAAGCTATTAACACTTTCAAAAAGATGTAAAGCTGGATACAGTACAGTTTCGAAAAGGTTAAGAAAAGGCAAAACAAAGATTTTTAGACGCCATCTATAGATTTCAAAGTTTGTAGATCCTTTTGCCCAGTATGCTTGTACATGTAAAAGACTGAAGATTGAAATCTAACAGAATTGGAGACACTCGATCCGTCCGCGAAAGGATGTGAGAAGCCCAGCGGATCTTCCATGCTTCATCCCACCTCTTTGTGGCTCATAAAGACAAATCACACTTGACAAAAGTTTTCCCACTGATGACTAATAAAGAGCGTAAAGTGCGGTAGCAGAAACGTTAAAAATAAAATGAGCATAATGAATTACTGGGAAGGACCCATAAGGACATTTACACGCAAAATTTATTGGTCCTTCACATTCAACAAACAGCAAACTGCCGACACAACAATGCACTCTATAGCATAGCATAGCAGTGCCTTATAAGTATAGCCTAGCTATATGTATATACAGTCAGTGTACAGACAGACACACGGAGGATGGGAAGCTAAACAAAAGTCACACTGATTTAGCGCTTCCCAATTACAGACGTGTCAATTATACAATATGGACTGGACAGTCCCACAAAGTCACAAATGAATGGGATTGCTTCCACTTAATTATTACGCATCTCATTATCAATTCATATACGCATAGCACCGGTCAAGAAGCATTGTGACGACAGTTCAGCGTTGAAAACTGTAAATCGCAGTTTCACTGTTTTTGAAAAGTGTAAATAGCAGTTTTGCTACTTTTGAAAATGTGTAAATCGAAGTTTTACTTTTTTGGAGAAGTTTAGATTGAAGTTTTGCTGTTTTTGAAAACGTAATTCGGAGTTTTACCGTTTTAAAAAAGTGTAAATCGAAGTTTTAATGTTTTTGAAAAATATAAATTACAGACTGCCAACTTTTGAATAAGTGTAAATCGTAGTTTTACTGTTTTTAAAAAGTGTAAATCACAGCTTCGCTATTTGAACAAGTGTGAATCGCAGTTTTACTGTCTCTGAAAGAAGCATAATATAGTAGTTTTACACATTCTAAAGAAGCGCAAGTACCATTTTTTCTAGTGTTGAAAAAGTTTAAATACCATTTTTGGACTTTCTGAAAGGTGTTAAAGTGAAATTTACACCTTTTATAAACACATCGATACAACGTTGAATGTTGTGTGTTGGGGGTCGAAATGACACTGCAGGTCCACTAGACTTGAGTCACAATGCTTCTTCACCCACGATACATGTACATATGCACGTAAATATGATACGTAAAGCTACAGTGTACAAGCATTGCAATAATTGCGGCATCCTAGGCTCTGCATTCCACGTCCCTTTCCTCGAAAAACGGCAGGCAATGCTTAGAATAACTTGTTGAATATTTCCACTGGCGATTGCTTTAATGACAAACAGGACAGAAACCGTTTTTTGAATTGCAAGTCGCAAATCAAAACCGTCGTGAGCACGCATCTGCGTCCCCAATATTAAAGTAACTGTTAGACAGGCACTAATTACTAATTGGCATTTCCCGCTCCGCCTAATGATAATTAGATTTCTCCGTAGCAATTAGTGAATTTTAACTGCCAGTTTGTAGTATTACAAAGTAGTACAAGTCAGAATCAGAATCAGAATCAGCTACTAAGTTTTTACAATTTACACTGAGAGAAAAATAAATTAGCGTTTTGTGTAGCTTAGACAGTTTACAAGCTGCGGATAAACTGAAAAAAAAGAAGATCATAAATCCATGAACATGGCAAATGAGTGCACCGTTCATTTTCATTTTAATTTTACAGATACATAATATTTTTCATCTGCTCCTTCATTGTTCCCATGCATAATTGCCTGCCTGCTTAGAACATAAACGCTTGCTCTACTGTAGCTGCAATGAAAGATTGCCTAAACTTTTATTTAAAAGAGAGATATTTTTGTTTCCAGACAGCTTTGATCTCCATATAATTACTACGAGTCATAAATATCAATTTGCCAACGGCAGGTTTTGAAGTTTCAAATTAATGCAGTGCCCCTGCTCTTAAATTCGTGTGCAAAGTATGTACATACATATAGCGCTAACAGTAATAGTCAAAATCCTGTAATTATCGACCTATATCTATGTAGAAGCTCATTGCGCATTTTGAAAGCTTTCTTTTAGTTTTTTTCACGAAAACATCAAAAATCGTTTAAAAGCAATATTTTTCAAAGCATTCAGCGTGAATATTAATGGCAAGAAGCTTGGGAAAATTAAGATTAGCTTTTAAGTTTTTACAGAGTTTTGGTCTAAAAATAAGCCGTTCCTTTTCGTTTAGTAATTAAAAGCATGGGGCAGATCGATAATAATTATTGTGGTTTGGTGTGCATTGAATGTATAAAGTGCATTGAGGGGCTTATTAGTATTCTGTTGATCACACAGTCACAGTAGTGCATTATGGCTGATGGCTTTGGCTTGTACAATAATGCTCTTTGTCCTTTTTCTATTGATATTTTGTGTGCCGAAACGCCTGCCTAAGTGTGTACAGGGTCTCATTCTCATTCTAATTTCAATATTCATATTCACTCCAGGAGACGGGCGGTGAAAATAATAGGGATTGAAAATATTTAAAATGGTAATTTATTGCATATGACTATTTTCTAATAAGGAGCCATTTAGCACTTGATTTATGGGTCAGTGCCACTATAGCCAGCGCTACTTGACTTGGAATACATACGTGCATCGGACGGACCTTCTTGCCTTAGTTAGTGTTAGTGAATATAATTATTATTATTGTGAAGGGAAGGACTGTGTAGGTGCCGGCGAGTTGAGTGGATAGGTACTTCGATGCCGATGCCGATCCATACTTAAAAGAAGGAAAGAACCGCAAGACGCAAGATGATAATAAAAACGAGCACTTAAAATTCATTGAAAGAACCGCTCGGTCAAGAATAAGTAAGAGCATACATACAGAACTTACCACCAATATGCTCAGTACGGTCTTCCCTCGTCACAATAATACTATGCGATGCGGTGGTCAGATATTATTTTTATAATATACGGTACACATATTTCTATCTTGAAGGCTTGCATACCATATGCCTTCGCAATTTAAAGATGTATACAAGATCAGGTGTGAAAATGGCAAAGATTTTAAGATGGGTATTACTAGATAATATTTGTAAAATCTATTTCCAAAAAATGCAATTATTTGATTGAACCTATTCGGAACTGGGAAACCACGGAAAAAATGCTTTCCAAAAGTGCTGTTCTACAAACCAAGTTTTTCAAAAGGGTCAAAACTGGCAATCAACATCTTCAAAAAGGTCAAAACTGGAAATTAACATTTTCAAAAAGGTCAAAACTGGAAATCAACATTTTCAAAAATGTCAAAACTGGAAATCAACATTTTCAAAAAGATCGAAAACTGGAAATCAACATTTTCAAAAAGGTCAAAACTGGAAATCAACATTTTCAAAAAGGTCAAAACTGGAAATCAA
>JAQFZC010001941.1:0-25838 GCA_034695205.1 Dicyrtoma fusca | reverse complement strand
GAACTGCGGTTGTGTATTGAAATAATTTGATGTATTGCCTCTAATAATTATTTTCACATAAACTAATCATTACGGCACTTCATGCGTAGTGTGCTTGTACAAGGCGTCTGCTTGTTATTTTGTCATTATAATTACTAAGCACACATGGATGGCAAAGGATTATGAGAAATAAATTACAAGAAATGAGTGCAATCATTGTACATTGCCCTGCTCTTACGTTTCTGGAATTGGAGCTGGAATGGAGTGCCTATACACATTACACACACACACATACTTTTCACGCAGTGCTTAGGGGCATTGCAAATATTGCGTTATGCATTGGTGCAGAGTTTTTAAAAACTGTCAATTAGCATATTTACGTGTTTTTAAAAAGGCTATATGACGTATCTACACTTTTTTAAAATGTCAAACTATACATTTACAAGCTTCCAAAAAGGTTAAATAGAATAACTGACTATTTAAAAAATGGCTAAACAGTATAATTACTAGTTTAATTTTGTCTACACGCATCTGCACGTTTCAAAAAGCCTAATCGATATATTAACACGCATTTTCAAAACGGCTAAACAGCATATTGGAACATTTTGAAACATTTAAAACAAATTTTGGGGGATTTCAAAAAAGTCAATTTATAAGTTGATCACTTTTAAAAGAAGCAAAAATACGTTTTGACGTTTTAAATAAACTGTTAGGATTCGCATATTTACGCTGATACACGTAAAAACATGCTATTTCTCATTTAACTGTTCAAAAAGCGTCAAAAATGTGATTTCTACATTTTTAGAGAAATGCCCTAGAAAGTAACAATTGAAATGCCCCTTAGCCTTAAGTTAGAAGGGCATTATTTATAGATGTAATTAGGCTATCTATAGCAAACTAATGGACAAGACAGTAAGCCAATCCCTATCCACAGGTGAGCTTAGATTACTCAAGGAAGGGAATTAAGACTACTACTCCTGCAACAACTACCAGGGCTCCTTGGATAGAATGGCTCTGGTTATTATTTAGAGGCTTATAATGAAGAATTCAAAGGAATGAAGTGGCAGCGTGGACGGGAAGGGACGGAGAAAGGGAAGAAAGGGGAAAAAAGTGTAAAAAAGTGGAATGGTATGAAGTATAGACTTGGACTTGGAATTGTTAAGGAGAGTCTTGACGGAGGAACATAAGGAAGAAGGGAGTTTTGTGAGTTCCGTTGGATTGGATGACATTTTTAGCTCACCACAGTCACAGTGGGATAGAGTTAACCTATAGAAATCTTGCACTTTGTGCCAACCCTGGAGATTTATGAGACTTTATCGATTGTGTTACACCAGGAGGAGAAAAAATAATCATTCTTTCCACCTCCATTCACTCAGATAAGGTCATGACGGAGATATCAATAATCGTTCACCAGCCCAACCAGCCAAGTCAACCCAAGTCCCGCCGCACACCGCCAAACTCATGTCCCTCACCGTCTACCTGATCAACCGGCCCGGCTATAGGCATGTGGGGAGACAAGCTGCGAACATAGCGTCGGCCAAGAAGCATTGTGAGTCACTTCCAGAGCATCCTTAATGCCATTTAGACGCAAGTCCCAACAATCAGTCTTTACTTATACATTATACATATTTACAAAACGGGAAAAGACTTATACGCATTTTGTAAAAAGTGTAAATACCAATTTGGCTACATTTGTAAAATGCCAATTCCAGTTTTACTACTTTTGAAAATTGTAAATAGCGGTTTTTCTACTTTTTCAAAGTGTTAATCCCAGCTTTTACACATTTATAAGAGTACAAATACTAGCTGTACTATTTCTGAAAGGTGCAAATGCTAGTTTTACTACTTTTGCAAAGTGTCAACTTGCTCAGCTTTACTACTTTTGAAAACCCTGAAGTCTGCTTTTCCAGTTTTGCTATTTCTGAAAATGTTTAATTACCGGATTTAATGCTTTGAAAAAGTGTAAATACCATTTTCCCTACTTTTAAAAAATGTCAGCTCCAGTGTTTTGCATTTTAAAAAGGTTTAAGTAGGTAGGTTTTTGTTTTACTACTTTTGAAAAGTGTGAAAGTGATCTTTGGAATGGGAATCTGCCAAAATCAGGATGTTTTAGGCTGGGACTGGACTTAAATCACAATGCTACTTCACCCACGATATGTATATAGCATAGCTACAAACTATCAAAAAACAGCCGAGTGCTCTATACAGTACATAAATGTGTATAGCTACGCTCATGTAGAAAGACCCTGAATCGTCTTAATCATCTACAAATTCTCAATTCAATGCACAATCTTTTCAACTTCATTTCATATTTCATTCGCGTCCCTTCCTCAGCCCAGGCAACAGAAGCCTCCGTTAAATACCGTACATTACACTTGTGCATAAGTACCCACTAGTACATCAGTATATCACCACACCATAGAATGTGCGTATACCATTTTAAGCCGCACATTTAATTTCTGTTGAAATAAAATACTTATCAGCCTGCTTCAAGCACTGCACATAACAACGCAACGTTCATGCCTCCGTCATCAAAGAATGTACATAGACACCTAATTTTGTGATTGCGATATGAGTCCATCAAAAACCTTTGAAATTGATCAAATTCCCATTAAATCTCACTGTTTTTCTGTGCCTGGCTCTACTATGCATGCTTTGGTATTTGTTGATGCTAGACACTCGTCGTAGTACTGATGATAGTAGGCACTTTCTCACACTCAATACTTTTCATGACTGCATATTCATCAAATGGCTCGACAATTGATGCGGCTTGTGCAAGACTGTAAACTCCCACGAAAGCACGTCTTTGTTAAGTAGAAAACTTGGTACTCCTTGGATTGGAGCTCATCAATCAAGTTTTTCCAAACTTTTGTTTTAAAGTAGAACACATATTGTTCATGAAGGAACCTTTTTAATCATCTTTTATGCCCCAAGTACATAATGCACAAGTAAATCGGCCTACCAACTATCAAAAGTAGACACAATCGCATGTACATTGCTACAGACGATATTTTTTTAAACTGAGTTTTAGTACGTTCAAATGCCAATGAAAATGGAGATGGAAATTGTTGTAAAATGCACTGACGTTAGTAATGGGAGGGTTCATTGCTGTACTGTGGTATATACTGATATACCTATGTATAAATATTTTTTTTATTACTGATAGGAATAGTAGAATGTCTAAATTATTGAGCACATGTGCACGTGATATGTGCTGCAAAGTTGTATCGTGCTGCTGCCGAGGCAAAAAATGGAAAAGCTGACACAAGAAGGGAAAAAAAGACATGGGCTGAAACTATGAAAGATTACAAGTTGGAGGTCCTCACATGTGCCATGACAAAATATCCCCCAATCATATAATTATAGTAGGAATGTGACACACTCGGCTCAAATTTCCTTTTATCAACTTACAGCCTAGGATCTCCGCCGCCGCATCCCGTCACAGAAGAGACACAGATTATAAGGAGAGAGAGAGAGAGACGGTGGTGGGAGTGCAGTATCAGTGAGGATAGTAGTGATAGACTCACTAGTTAGTATTAGTCATATGAGTACTAATAGTATAAGTAGCCGCCGTTGCTGTGTTAGCACTCGAGTTGAGAGTCCAGGACAAGGATGAAGATCTATTGCTCTGTGCAACAGTTTCAGATTCAATTACTTACATCTCCACCCTGGCATCTCTCTTTGGCTGCGGTTTCCTTCGGTCAGGAGTCACCGCCGCATCACACCGCAATCATTTCATATTCTAAGCTATACAGATTGGGACATTCAAATCAGGCTCGTGTCATTTAGGCATAGCGTGGGCGAAGATGCATTGTGGATTGTGGCGGCAGTCCAGTAGCCGTATACACGTTTAAAGCAAATAAAGATGCTAGTCCGGCGTCTCCTTAATAACCATTTTGACTTAAATCCTAACAATCAAAAAGTTAAAATAACATCTTTACACTTTTCCCGAAATAGTAAAATGATATTTTTACATTCTTTTAAAGTTGTAAAGAAGATATTCATACTTTAAGCCTCTTCGAAACTGGGAAATCATGGAAAGAATGCTTTGTAAAAGTGTTTATTTTGCAAGTAGACTTTTTCAAAACGGTCAAAACTAGAAATCGACATTTTCAAAAATATATAAAACTAGTAATTGATACTTTCAAAAAGGTAAAAACGTAAAATTAACATTTTTAAAAAGGTCAAAACTAGAAATAAGCATTTTCAAAAACACTCAAAACTAGAAATTAACATTTTCAAAAACACTCAAAACTAGAAATTAAAATTTTCAAAAACACTCAAAACTAGAAATTAACATTTTCGAACAGTTGGAAAACTATTTGCGTTTCCGTTTCGAAAAGGTTACAAAATATCGCAAGACTGATGCTTGCACTTTTTAAAAGTTGTAAAGAAGGTATTTATACTTTTTAAAAGGTAAGGTGTAGTAAGGTAAATACGAATTCGACTACTTTTGAAAAGTGTGAATAGCGGTGCTGATATTTTTGAAACAGATTAAAACCAGCATTTAAACTTTGTGAAAACGGAGATATGTACATACCTAATCGGATTTACATGAGAATGATCGTAAACGAGGCCTACGAACCTTACGACACAATAATGCTTCTCCACCCACGCTATGTATAAAACAAATGTAGATTGTATTTCAATATTTCTGTCCGTGTTTTCTATTTGATTCGTGCCTTCGATATAAAAATGTGACTGATAGGCCTGCAGTTCTACTCTGCCATGGCGCCAGCTAATAAAGAAAGAGGAATCCGGGGGAAGGGAGGGAGGGAGAGAAGCTAATATGGTGAGAAGGTTTGTTCACTACGGAAGATGATGTATCACATGTCGCTCTCTTTTCATCCGCCTCCTTCAGATATTGATAAAATAATAAGCGTGGGACTTCACGAGCTTTCCTTTCCGCATCCAATAATCTTGTGTGCACCGCAAAAGCCCAGCCACTCCGCTTTCCCTTCCTCTCAAGACTCACTCTCGCGATGAGGGTGGATGGCTCTTAGTGAACGGCACACACACACGCCGTCCCTCTCCAGCACTAATAATATTCTGTACACATTTATCTCTATATGACGGCCCTGGCTCAAGAGGAAAGGAAAATCAACTAGCGTCGAGCCTTGGCCTGAGAGAAAGCTAAAAACAATTTTCGAGCACGACCGAACAGCCAAGGCGAAAGACGGACCGGCGGGAGAAGGATTTCCTTTTCAATTATGATTTCCCAAAACTAAAGCCGTCCTTATATGGATATATCTATAGAGAAGGCGAATCCCAAAGAAAAAATTAGATTTAGATCATGCCTCAGATCATTCTGTGTGTACACCGTTCATCCCTACATGGTTTGTTTATTGTTTGCTCTGCACATCCTTCACTGTTGACTGTATACATGTACGAGGAAAAAGCAATAACATCCAAAATGCAATGTGGGAAATTCTTATCTACACAGATATATGCATACAGATTTTGTTAAACTTCATCTAGACACAATTTGCACTGCACTGTGCAAACATCTTGGCCAAATATTTATTTATCTCCTAGCATTGTGGCCCCGTGCTTTTTTGTATAGCCGTCTACACACAATGTAATTTGCGTTCTAATCGTAGGCGTAGATGAGATACATAGTTTATAAGACTGCCCAATAAATTGCTCGCTGCCTAAGTGACAAAGTGAATGCAATCTTAAAAAAGGCTCAATACAAATACTCTTTAAAAATATGCTAAGTCTAACTTTAGCCGTTTCAAAATGTGCAAATAGCGCCCTATATTTACCTGCTAAACCTATGAAAAAGTACTGTTTTTTGTTCAGATTGTAAGAATCTTCAACAGCGTATGTATACTCTGTGCCTTTATAAAGGCAGACGGTAATGAAAAAGAGACGGATGCGCCTTCTTTACATACCTACACTGTGCTCAAATATTCTATCCAGGGCCTCTCGTACTTACGACTAGCACCACATTAAACTTTCAGATAAAAGTCTCCAAGAATCAGAAAAGTGATATAGTGGAAGTAGTTATTGTATGGCAAACTACGAGTACCTATTAATGGCACTAAATCATCCACTTAATGCTCTACTTTCATAAAAGTCAAGGAGCAGATTGAAATTTAGAAAATGAGACACCATTCCATGATCAAAGGATTATAGGGATGGAATGCAGTGGAAGAAAATGATATTTTGAGGATTTTGTCACCGAGAGAGAGAGAGAGAAGAAGAGAGAGATGGAGAAAAAATAAAAATGTCAGTCTGATCTCGATCCTCCGATGATTAAATACCGCACGAGATTTTGTCGAAATTAATACAAACATATGCGACAGACAAACGCTCGTTCGTTCGTTCGTTCGTTCGTTCAAGACCAAGTTCCACAAGTCAAGTGGAGGGAGGGAACTCACTCTAGTCAGAGATGCAGGCAGGCAGTGCCGCAGTATCTCTGTCACTTGGTCTTATATCAGTACAGATACTACAAAGCTATAGCTATACAGCTGGCGGTCCTGGCGGCAGCGGCGGCCGTGCGGGTGAAAATTGTAATAAAGAGGAACTCAAGCTGTGAATAGTATTGAAAGGATGATATGATCCAAATAGAAAAGTCATTCCTTGTGAAGATCTTCATGGAGAAATCAAATCAAATCGTTTACCAAGACAGAGATAGAAGCTTCTCCGGGGCCGGGGCCGGGGCAGGCAGACGGGGGATCTTAACTAGAGATTCATATATGATTAGAGCAGCAGCAGCAACCCAAGAGATCTTCTATCAGTAAAATTCTGGATAGATTGAAAGGGCCTGGACTGACTGCCTATGGCTATGGCTATACTAGCGATGAATAACATATGTGAGGGCAGGAAGCATCTGGCAATCTGGCACCCCACAAAGTTATCATCATATCATCTGACATCATCCCGACTTTTCCTCATATCATCCCACATCCCACATCCCGCATCCCATCCCATCTCATCCTATCAAATAATGAAACTATACTCTCTCTTATTGTTGGCTGCTCTTTGACAACCCTTGCCTTTCTTCTAAAAAACAGTTTGAACAATTCTACGGACAAACCCATATAATTAGCCGCAGTTACACTGCCAGCCCACGTATGGACTAACAACTGGGAAAATGGACCAACTTTCACTTCCTTCCTTGACAGAAGACGTCTTGATTCGGAAATTTCTGCCAATCTGTAACTTTCTTTTTGAAGGAAAGCCATCATTTCATCTCTATCCCATGCCCACACTTTTTTAATGATTTTTTGGACTGATTTCATATAGCAATTTCCTATTCGGATAATTGCTTGCATTGGCTTTGGCGCGTGCAAATTGTGGAAAATGTGTGTGTTTAACTGAATTGAAAGGGAAATGGAGGGAATGTATGTTTGGGCGTTAATTAAAGGACGATTTACATGGTTGTAGAGGAGAGTGGTGAAAGGGCTGAATTGGCTGTGAACGATTTACCTAAAATATGAGAGAGAGAGAAAGAAAGAGAGAGCAGGGCAATTTGTATGATTTTAAATAGGATTGTAGAGAGGAAGGTCGAGGATTCTTGAAAAGTCGAGTGGGTTAGGTCGAGCTTCATTCAAGTATTATATGGTGCAATAAAAATAACAATTTAGCAGGATATATGGGGCCGTTTAGACCCGTTAACGGCTTTCGTGGTCTTCCCCAAGCACGCTTGAGGTGCTCTTTCCAACGAGTCGCTTTACTCCGTCTGTAAGTCACTCCAGAAAGACCAGCCTTCGGTGAAACTCAAGATGCCTTCTATACTAGGTATAGTAGATATACCTATGTACATACATACATATAGTGTACCGGGCTATGCTCTGGAATGCTCCAACTTTTTCTGCACATCTCTAAATCTTACGTAAACATAATATGTACTCTGTACCCGGAGGTTGTGTGTGTGTGTGTGTGTGTGTTCCTGCCTGCCTGCCTACATTTATTTATTGTGTGTCCCTTCTAATAGCGTGAACAAATATTTTCATGCTGTGACAAAATTAGGCCACATTTTTTAAAACTCTGATTTAGCCGTCGGGTCGACACATAATTGCTTTTGGCGGAGAAGCCGAGATCCGAAATGTTTTGTAAATAAAGGGATTTTTCTACTTACCCATTGGGATTCCTATAGAATGCATCTTTTCATCTTTTCATCTTTTCCCCTCGTATGGTCCCATCATTGCCCATTGCATTGGAAGTTCATCAGTTCACCGATCGTCTGGCTAAAAGTTGTAACAATTAAATACTGATAATTGCTGGTGTTTCTAAAGATTTTTTTTCTTTTTGCACATGGAGCATTGACCCGTTATGCTATATAAAAAAATAATACTGATGCACTTTTATCTCAATTTTCTGAATTATTTTTCACTATACCTACTTTCATGCAAGATATTAATCCAAAAAAAATCCAAAGATTAGATTGAATCACCATGCAAGAGGGAGGTAACGGCAGGGCACAGATTCTTTGTTTTGTCATTTTAAAAATGTAACTACGGATAAGTCTTTCTCTACTTGCAGTGTGTAATTAGGGTTAAATTTAAATGGAATTTTTAGCTTACCAGCATCCAGTTCAGAAGCCCACTTTCCATATATTTCGATAATTTTCTTCATAAGTTCATAGGCAGGTACTTGTAGCGACGCTAATCGGGCTGGGATCCACACGGAAAAGGAAATGAACAGCCCACCTACAGCATTGAAATTGATTCCTGTAAAACATTAGAGATTGGGGCCAATTCTACCAATAGGAATCGGATTTGAACTGGCCATCCAGTAATAGTTATTGTAGAAATGCCACTGCGTCATTAATCGCCTCGAAATTTAATCCAAATAGCAGAGAACAGATCGCGTGAGGCTCATGTATGGAAATATCTCGTCTGTCTGCTGCTACCATTGCATGCACTGCTATGTATACACAGAATACAGATACTAGCCTTTTAGCTATTAGGACCAAGAGCCGGCTTTATTCCACGATGCATGCACTCACAATCACACAGCATCAGAAAAAGACTTGGAAATGTTAAGCGGGTGCATTCACATTAGTAGGAACATGAACTCTGCAGATTACTTGATATCTTTTCGAAAGAAACGACAGTAGTGTGGGCCTATACGGATACGTATGCACTCTTCGTGTGTGTGTGTACACACAGAGAGAACGACGCTAATTACACAATAGTCACGTTAGACCTACGAGTCCGTGAGAAAGGTTGAAACGGTATAATTTAAATGCAATCAAATTCTCATTAAAGAACACCACATCATACCAAGTTAACAGGAACAGAAACCATCACATGGACTACATTTTAGTCTTTCCCTCGGAAAACCAACCAAACCAAAAAAGCCAGACCATAGCATAGCAGGCAGAGAGCCCATTGCAGTCGAGTGAGTAAGCAAGCATGACATGCACAGGATCAAAACATGAAACAACCATCTTGTTTTTTTTTCATTTCAAAACACATTTACCTTATGTGCCGAGAATACTCTTGAAATTCAACAAATCGGTTTTACGTATGTAATGTTCATAGGGGCAACGTATAGGCTCTACAACATGTAAAACTCCATATACGGATTTCTGTTCATTGTTGTATAGGAGTCTTGCAAATATGACGCCATATTATTTGGGCTAGAAAACAGATTTAACCTTTTTAAAACGGTCAAAGCTAGTAACGAACAGTTTCAAAAACGGTCAAACTAGTAAATAAGACTTTTTCAAAACGGTCAAAGCTAGTAACGAACAGTTTCAAAAACGGTCAAACTAGTAAATAAGACTTTTTCAAAACGGTCAAAACTAGTAAATAGCAGTTTCAAAACGGTCAAAACTAGTAAATAGCAGTTTCAAAACGGTCAAAACTAGTAAATAAGACTTTTTCAAAACGGTTAAAACTAACAAATAACACTTTTTCAAAACGGTCAAAACTAGTAAATGACACTTTTTCAAAAGGTCAAAACTAGAAACTGTTTCCAAAAATTGTAAAACTAAATCTTAATTACCGCTTTGAAAAGGTGTAGAAATAATTCTACTACTACAAGTAATGTTTTTAAAAGGTGCATATAAAGAAATATTATTGGACTTTTTGTAGGTCCTTGTCAAAAGTGTAAAAAATGAAATGTCCATAAATGACGTCATATTGGAAAGGGCCCCAGCAGATCTGTTTGGGTTGTTTCCATATACATGTACATATGGTCAGGCTGTACTGTGTAAGATTGTACTCAAGTCCCAGATCCCAGGCTGACGGTGGTGGTGTACATATACACGATAGATTATAGATTGCATGCCAGGCCGGAGCCATGAAAAATCACAGTTTTGACATGACAGCTACTCTGCCCACAAGGTTTCCTTGCTTCAAAT
Source organism: Dicyrtoma fusca (assembly GCA_034695205.1). Classification (NCBI taxonomy): domain Eukaryota; kingdom Metazoa; phylum Arthropoda; class Collembola; order Symphypleona; family Dicyrtomidae; genus Dicyrtoma; species Dicyrtoma fusca. The sequence goes on along the minus strand of JAQFZC010001941.1, from coordinate 15,541 downwards.
TTGATTTGACCAAAACTAAAACTATAACTTTACTTACCACACTCTCTCCACTCCTTCACAATTTCCCTTCAGCTCATTTCCGCCTATGAGACGGAACGTCGCGGCGAGCCCGTCTGTCTCTCTTTCGTCTGTCAAAGACTTTGTCTGCCTCGGCCCAAGTTTTAGTTTTAAACCAAAACAACAAGGTGCCTATATCCCTATAGGCTCTAAAACAATGCATTAGAATTAGAACCACAGATTTGCTGTGACTCTACGTATTGCATCAATGTTAGCTGAGGCTAATTATTCTAATGCTCAGCTTTGCTTTGCTTGAAAGATTTTGAAGGTTAAAAGCAGGGACTGAAGTTTTCTGCTGAACGATTTGAGATTACTTACCTACGACGATTGCCTTGAGGTAAAAAGCTCAAGCCAAAAGAGCTTGTCATGTATTGAAAGCTCTCCTTCGACTGGTTCTTCTTTGTATGCAAAACGATGATGGCTTTGATTCATTGGGGAAAAGCAGCAGTAGATTGTACAGATATGAGTACTGGTAAGGCACAGGGATGGAAGTGAAAGCATTTTTTATGATCTAATGATCGGTGAAGCTGTCCGTGTACAAGGGCAGTGAAATGGAGTAGGTACATTTATAGTAATTTTTTTTTTCGGAATTCTTTTAAATTTTGCCAATGTTTTGAAATTGTAAACAAGGGCTGCTAAAGCATGCGGAATAAAACACCAGCAGAATAAGACCACGTTGCGTTGTTCTCTGTGATGGCATTGGCATTGGCTTTGGCTTTGGCTTTGGCTTTGTGTAGTGAAGGAAGTGAATGTGTGTGTGTGTGGGTTTGTGTGGAGACCGTGTTTCTGTTTCTGTTTCTGTTTCTGTGTCTGTTGCTGATGCTGATGCGGATGGTGTATAGGTGAGTGTAGGGAATCAATTGAAAAGAAATCATATAATGGAATTCAATCCAATTTCATAGAATTGAATAGAGTTGAGAGTTGTGGTGCTGTTGCTAGTGGATACATAGGAGTGGTTGTGTGGTGTGCATGAAGCGTAGAGACTTTGTAGACGTACGTTTTTTTCTCTCCTTCTCTCTCTCTCTCTCTCTTCCAATGGTTGAACGGAACTGAAGCAGAGATGAAAAAAGATGCTGTATCCAATCGAATTAGTTTTTCGGGGACACAAAAAGTGTATTACGGATAAAATATACGCAGAGGCAATAACTCAAACGTCTATCTGTCAGGAACATAATGCTTCTAATCTATCTCGCAACCATCTCGCGTCCTCTCGGATCTTTCCCATTTGATATCAAATAGAAAACTTTACTTTTTACAACAAAGTCCTACGCTGTATAGGAGACTATAGTGACTCTGCGAATACGGTGCTATACCCATATAGATTTCTGGAACTGTACACTGTACACTGTACACACTACGCCATTCTAACTCACTCAGTACTACTACACACACAGTACAGCACATACTGCATAGTCACTTTTTTTGGCTGTACACAAAAATCTTATGTAGGATTTCTTCCAGCAGAATTGCACAACTCAATGTATTAATATCAAAATTATTTTTTTCTCCATCTACAATGCAATGTAGAGCATAAATGTATGGGAGATGCTCAACCACTACCCCTGCCTCTCTCTCTGCCTCCCTGGATAGGCTCTCCATTTTACAATAAGTGGTTGCTAATGTTAGCTGCCAGATCTGTCGAGGAAAAAACTCTGTACATGAGCTTTTTACATTTTAGATCATTCATAACTACTTTCTCTCTCTCTCTCTCTCTCTCCATGCCTATGGAATGCACTGCACTGTGTAGCCCGTTCAGTGCAGTCGGGAGCTCTATGAGTATACACTGAGTGCTAAACTAGTTTTCTATGGATTTCTATTTTGTAATATCAGTAATGTCAGCGTCAGGCCTTCATAAATATCTGTAAGAACATCAGAAACAACAACAGGACCATTCCATGTACTCGTCCTCGTCTCTATGTACATTTATTATAACATCCCCAACAAATTAAACTTTGTTTTATACAAACATTGTTATGAAATTTGAAAATGTCAAGGTTTACGTATACTCTGTGTGCGATATGGTCTACACATACAGCGCCGTACTTATAGCTATAGGGACCTTCCAAATATTATGGGTTTCCAGATTCTGGGCAGAAACACTTTCAAAAATGTCAAAAATAATAATAGCAACACTTTAAAAGTGCAAAAATGCAGTGCATGCATTTTAAAAAGTGTAAAAATGCAGTACATGGTATTTAAAAAGTGCTAACATTCAATACATATATTTTCAAAAGTGCAAATATGCAATATATGGATGTTCAAAAAAAGCAAAATCTAAAATTCAAGTTTCAAAAATGTCGAAAATGTAATAAGTGATTAATTGTTTTAAAAAAGTGCGGGTCATTTCTATACCGTCATACTTGAGATGCCCCAGGCCAGTAGAGCCGGGCATCTCGTAATAAAATCCTATGAAATGTTCCTATATGGGGATATAAAAGTGGCACTATTGTCACGTCAAATTTGAAGGAGATGAGATCCCCCAAAAAAGCTCGGTCTCTCTTCTTCTTCTTCCAAACCAACTTAAACTAAAACTCATAATGCATGCAAAGTATTGCCTGTCACTCCCGCACCGGCTCCCAAACATTCAAGACGAGCGAGGCTGTATACAGATGGCTTCTGCAATATCGTCAGTCAGGGAGAATAATGCACGAAACATAGGGATATTATTATCCACGGGTATAGATAAAGGCTATAGGGGGCTTTCTATATAGATGCCTATATAGTACATTGTACACGGCTGATAATATGATTCTGTGGCAGGGCTAAAGACAGTGGAGGAATTCTGGAGTGGAGGGTTGTGTGTAGTCTATGTACTCGTGACATCTAATCTGTATGTGCCCGGCTTGGTTTCTAATCAAAATGAGAAGGAGTGAAGGAGAGAGAGAGAGAGAGAGAGAGAGAGAGAGAGAGGAGTGGGATGAGAGCGGCGGAAGGATGCTTCTATGTTTAAGTCAGTGAATACTTGACAGTCAGGAAAGACGAAGTAGTCCAGAAGTTCTTCCCGGGTTTTACAAATGCACATTAGCTCATGTTTCTAACATGGATGAATACAGCATGCATAGATTAGCTATACCTATACTAACCAGAACTAGTATAACTATAGCCACGTACTATACTGTATACTATATACATACCTACAAAGGAAGTTAAATCCGACCGGAATGCTCCGTTCCTTACTTTCATTTCCCCGCTGAATAAGAATGAAGCATGGTGTGTGAACCAACACGATTATTATTATGTATTCAATCCTATCTCCGTCCATACAGTCTCCATTATTACGTAATACAACTTGATTTTCTTTCATTTTATATGTACATTGTATTTAACCTTTTCGAAACGGTAATATATTTAGCTTGAAATGTTTTTGAGAATCGTGATTTCTAGTTTCGACCATTTTGAAAGCGGTTATTTCCAGTTTTTTGACCTTTTAAAAGTGTTATTTACTAGTTTTGACTCTTTTGAAAAAGTATCATTTACTAGTTTTTGACCGTTTTTAAAAAGTATCATTTACTTGTTTTGACTTTTTTGAAAAAGTGTTATTTACTAGTTTTGACTTTTTTGAAAAAGTGTTATTTACTAGTTTTGGTCGTTTTGAAAAAGTGTTATTTTCTAGTTTTGACCTTTTTGAAAAAGTGTCATTAAATAGTTTTGACGGTTTAAAAAAAGTTACGTAATAGAATTAAAGGCTTTTGTAAATCATGCTTTCCATGGTTGGCCAGTTGCGAATAGGTAAACCCCATTTTTGCACCCTTTTTTAGAGAAAAAATAAAAAACAAAAAATAATTAAGTAGCTTTCTACAATAAAGTTTTATGTAGGTAAGTACGGTTAATTTATTATTACTTACCAATAATTCAAATATTTTTTAAATTAAAAAGAATTAGGGGGCCATAGTGCATATTTGTAGTGCCCAGAAAAAAAAATAGAAATGGAGAAAGGGAAAACTAAGAACGGCAGTTTAATAGAGAAATATACATAGGTGCGTTTTGCCATTGCATTGCCTATCTCGCCTCTGATCCTTTCCTCCCGTTGAGCTGACTGAGTTGGTCCTGTTTGGTTTAGAATTTGAAATTCAAACGGAGAAAGCGGGGATGCATTTGGAGGCGAGTGGAACAAGATGAAGCGGAAATGATGTTGGAATTCTGATTAGAATGCATCTGATACCATTACAATTTCCCCGAAGGGTTGTGACTCTTTAATAAGCTTAGGGAATACAAACAACCTTGATTGCTCTGTAAATCCAGTCAAATCCTTTTGCATGGGACAGAAGGAAAAAAAATGAATGGGAAATCATGGAAAAATCAGTGTGCGTAAAGAGTTAATGTGTAACATTTCCCCTTCGCCTTTGTAAATCTTTCTCTCCCAACTCAACTCTCATGAACGGAGAACTAATTCTATTTTAACTTTGCGTTGCCATCAGTCAGACGTCCGACCAAGAACACATATTATGACACTGTGCAGACTGTGTGTGGGTGAAGATGCATTTTCCGGGGTAAAAGTCCAGCGTCAAAAATGGGTAAAAGTGATATTTGTCCCTCGCAAATTTCTTGTAAAAGTGGTAATTTCTAGTTTTTTGACCTTTTGAAAGTGTTGTAGTTTTGACTATTTTGAAAAAGTACTATTTACTACTTTTGACTGCTTTCGAAAAGCGTTATTTACTAGTTTTGACCGTTTTGAAAAATTTTTGTTTGCTAGTTTTTGACCTTTTTGAAAAATTGTTGTTTGCTAGTTTTTGACCGTTTTGAAAAAGTGTTATTTACTGTTTTTTACTGCTTTGAAAAAGTGTCCTTCAGTAGTTTTGACCATTTTGAAAACGCATTCTTTACTAGTTTTAATCGTTTCGAAAGAGTCAATTTTGAAATTTACACGCTTTTGTAAAGCGTTCTTTCCATGGTTCGCCAGTTTCAAATAGGTTAAGTGATTTTTACACTTTTCAAAGATACACAGTTCAACTGGTATTTAAACATTTTAAAAAGAGTAAAATTGAAATTTCAACTTTTTCAAAATTGTACAATCTTCTTTATGTGTTTAAAGATTTTTCTGGTCAACTAAATGAAGAGTTTTGATAGTTTCTTTGGTACTTACGTTAAAATAGCATTAAAGGGACGCTGGACTTAACTCACAATGCTTTTCTTTACCCAGACCCCCAACTTTAAAAAGTTTCATGAATTTCAATTACGTCTCCGGGCATTCTTTACACAAATACGGTATTCGGTCCACCTTTAATAAAAATGAGGTATGTATACCCTATAAAACTTAATCAAATTCCCATTATCCAATAATATCTGAGTATCTCATAGAAATAGAATAGAATAATTCCATAGCATCCCCCACGGAATATGGAGCAGACTATGGGGATGGAGACAAAAGTTGCCCGGAGCAAAGTCTGGCTATCTGTAGGAGAGTGAAACCAAAAAAAAAAATAGAAAAAGAAACCAGGGTAAGATGTTTTGAAATCGGACAGTTTCTGATTTATTATCGTATTCCAACATTACACCTGACACCTCTCCTCTCTGTCTGCGTGGATACTTTTAGTTTTAACTCCCTGGCCAAAGAGACTGCCAGAAAAGAAGAGGGGCTGAACCCATCTCCCTTCTTCGCCTGTTGTTCTCTTCTGAGCCAGAGCTCACGATCGAGAAGTCTACCGACAGACATCCACGAGATGGATTTTTTATATTCTCCATACTTTTTTTTTCGCCTTCATCCGACAAACTAAAACAAAACGGAGGGAAAATAATAATAAAAAAAATATTGAAGGAACCATTTTCATTTGTTTTTTTTTCTTCCTCTTCTTTTTTGAACCAGCTAAGATTGGAATGACCCTTAAACCATGTGCCCTGGTCATACAATGATGCACAGTATTTCTAGAAGCTCATAAAGTTATATAACGATGGCATATATGACTTAAAACGACGTGTTTACATCACTATACTAGTCAGTATCCATCCCAAGTGATCTATCTGTAGCTATCTGTATCTGACTAGTGAGCTGGAAGCGGAAGATGTATGTATGCTCTGAAGTATGCTCTGCAGCTACCAAGGGATGTCTGTACAAAAGTGAGTAAAGAAAGATTGGGAAAAACGTGAGAGCCAAGGGGTGTTTCGTCATCTTCAAAATGGCCAAAACAGAACTAGGCAAAGTGTAAAGTACCAAGGGGCATTCAACTATGACGTCATAGAAACTACTTTTTTTAAATGTGTAAATACTAAGTTTTGCACTGTTTTAAAAGTTGAAATCTAGTTTTGCATTTTCTGAAAAGGCTCATTTTCTATTTTACACTCTTTCTTAAAAGCGTAAACCTACATTTGCCTTTTTTGAATTCGTTAATACTTTAATACACATTAGGTTTTGCTTGTTCAAGAAGTTAAAGTCTATTTCTGCCTTTTTTGAAAACAAATTGGGCCACGTCATATTTGCAAGGCTCCTTCGCGCAAAGCAAAACCAAGTCAAATGGGTTTCCAAGTTTCCAGGGGATTTTTCCCTCAGTGTATTATCTTCTGAGAATTAAGAGGAAGTGAATATATTTTGGTATGTGTGAGAGTGTGAGTGTCTACTTAGCGTTGGTTTTTAGTCCTATGCTACGGTCCAAAGTAAATTCGATGTCGAAAATGTCAGTTGTCAGTTTCCTGTACAACTTTCGAGGGTTCTCTATGTACCTATGTATACTTACAAAGCAGGCTTCAAATTCTAACAGCATGGCTTTGAGAATTGAACAAAGTTACCACATATGTACATACATACATAGTTGCACTGGGTAAAAGAAGTATGTATGTAGTATGTTCCAAGTGAAGGGACCACGGTAGGCTAAGTTAGTTATATAAATTTGTCCGTTCAAGAGCGGAGATACTCTGCCTTTGAGTTGGTCTGCTGGGATATGAATGCATTTTCGGTCCGGTTTTGATGATCCCACCCACCCACTGTTTTAGCTTGTGGGCACCAAAGATTACATCTTCCCTTGTCTTGACATCGAAACTTTGAGTCAATTCCTTTCCTTGTGGTTTTAAGCATGGGACGGAACGGAATGGAAAAGAGAGAGAGAGAGAGAGAGAGAGAGAGAGAGAGAGAGAGAGAGAGAGAACGAACACACAGACAGCTGTTACAAGTTGAAAGATTTTGATAAATCTCATCTGCTCATGCTTAAGTGACACGAGATGCTTGACGAGGGTCAAAAGAAGACACACACGTGACAAAAGAGATGAACCTTCAACTCAGGTCCACATTTTCCCTCTTCTGTATTCTCTCCATGTACATAGTATCTGAAATGTGTCTTGAAAATGTCCGTGTTTCAATGATTACCTCAAGTTTAATGCCTAAATATTCATTTGAAAAAATCTTAATTCAAAATTAAATAAATGCTAACTATTTTGGAAAAGTTTGTGGGTTAAGAAGCATTGTTTTGTGCGTAAGGCCCGACGAACAGCTGATTAGAATACCTCGGATTAGCAAAAAGTTAAATACCACTTTTGCACAATTTTGCACTGTAAAAGTGCTACTGCCACTATTTGAAAACACGGGCAAATAGCTGCTTCTTAGAACATCGGTCAAAGTGGCATTCATGGGACATTGGTCTCTGTGTCCCAATGCTCTTAAGCGTAACCTGGACTTTTCCCGCAATTCATCTTCAAAATCTTTACCCACAATTTGTAACTTGCAAGAAGTTTTGAAAAACAAAATATTGTGGATTTGTTGGGCTTACACAAATAATATATTTTTAGATTTTTGAGGCATCTTATCGATTCATGCAGAAAGCAGAGGAAAGATTAATTTAGTTGAAGATTCCGTCCTTGCATAGCAATGTAAGAAAGACGTTGCTTTGGTATTTTCAGAGTATCTATGAATGTATTTAGGCTTGGGATATATACAGAGCCTTACTTTGCTTCGGAAGGATATGAGTTGCATGGGCAGAGCATGAGGGACGCTAGTATTTTTGTTCTTGTTCTAGCCGTTGCGTTGCCGTTGGAAGGAAATAGAAGAGGATCTAATAGTGAGAGTGGCAAAGAAGATTTATATGAAGAACGTCCCCTTTGAAAAGTCTGTCTAGTCCCAGGCCAAATAAATAACTCGGCCCAAGAGAAGTGTGCTGTGAAGGATTCGTGTCAAACTGAAGACTATTCCTATTTCTTTTTTCTCTCTCTCTTCTCTCTCTCTCTCTCTCTCCGTCTTCAATGTTTGTGTATCTGCGGAATGAATTCTCTCTCATGTAAGCATGTCTAACTAATAAGTACGGATTCCTTTTAGCCGTCTCCACAAAATACACCCATATAAATATGTATAAATCTGAGACGTACATACACACACACACACACACAAACACATGGGAGACTGCTCCTTCAATTCCATCCATCCATTTTTCCTTTTCCCCAGCCTGTCCCGAAAAGTGATTACCAACTTAATGGAACCATGTAATCGATCTTACACCACACACACACACACACACATACACTCTTAAAGTGCACTGTACTCACTTTTGCTCCAGGATTTCCTATAGAAGGAGACCGGCTATATAGGGTGCTATATAGCTTGCATTCCGAATTCTTGACGGACGCTCCCTTCTTCATAGAAATGGAGAACTTAAAAACTTTGTTTTTTCAAAAATCAAAACTAAAATGTGGACAATACTTACAATGCTACATGGAAAACCATAGCTATATAGCCGCATTTTATGGGTGTATGTAAATCATTTTAACCTTTTCGAAACGGTAATATATTTAGTTTTAAATGTTTTTGAAAACGGCAATTTCTAGTTTTTTGACCTTGTACAAGGGTTATTTGCTAGTTTTGACTGTTTTGAAAAAATGTTATTTGCTAGTTTTGACTGTTTTGAAAAAGCTTCATTTACTAGATTTGACTGTTTTGAAAAAGCTTCATTTACTAGTTTTGACTGTTTTGAAAAAGCTTCATTTACTAGTTTTGACTGTTTTGAAAAAGCTTCATTTACTAGATTTGACAGTTTTGAAAAAGCTTCATTTACACTAGATTTGACTGTTTTGAAAAAGTGTCATTTACAAGTTTTGGCCCTTTTGAAAGAGTATATTTATGAAATTAAACACTTTTGTAAAGCATTCTTTCCATGATTCCCCAGTTCCGAATAGGTTAAAAAATGTTTTGAATCGATTTTAAAAAATTGGGCCCTGACAGTAAATTAATACAGATTTCTGAAGCGGAATTTTGAATGCCGCATTTTTCTAAAAGCATTATTTCATTGGCATTGCTGACTAAATTCGAATCGGAAGACACTTTGGTTTTGAGCCACAGATACTTGTGTAGTAGGGGAAAAAGTAGCAAAGAAGAGTTTTTCTTGATCTCTTCCTTCCACCAGTTTAGTTTCCGGCTTCCTTTCCCGCCTTCTCTCTTCTCTCTCTCTCTCTCTCCTTCGCCCTCTTGTTCCCTGTCTTTTCCTCTATCATGGCATGGTTTGCTGACTGCACTAATTTTACCCGAAAAACCAATCAAAGTATGCGTAGTCTATGGTCTGCTATGGCATGGTTGTGTAAGCTTTCATTTGTCTTCTCCTTCCACTCCATTCCCCACGGACTCAACTTTTAGTTTTAAAGGAACAATCCTCCCGACTCCAAGTTTGTACAACTTTAGTATATCTGTCTATATATCCCTGCCCCTATAGGGCCCTCTACTATATAGTCTATAGCGGGGCAGTTACAGTTGTAGTGATTGTTGTAGGGTGGTAGTTGGATGTTGGATGTGTATGCGAGTGATTAATTAGATTTGGCAGGACAAAAAAGTGTTGGACTCGCTATTTGATTTTCTACTTCTACTCCATTGTATTTCCAATTCGGATTCCTTCAACTAACAACCAAACCAACCCAACCTTCCTAGTCTTACACTATATAGCCCATGCTATAGCTATGTATATAGCAGCCCGTAGCTATACGCTTTTATATGATTGACCTTTATGGTAGTTACATCTACGATCTTTAACCGTAACATAAATTCCCTTGTCTTTTTCTCCTTTTTTTGTTTTTTTTTTTACAATTCTCACTTAAAATGAAATTAAAATCTATGCACTCCCATCAAATTCCAAAGTAACTCTTAATAACAATAATAATCCTTTCATGTTCGGATAATAAAGAGAGAAATAATAAGTAAATCCTGTAAAACACAATGTTTCAATGTTCCATTATATACAGCAACGGAATTTTTTGAGGATTCAACTTATTTTCAAATTATTCAAGTAAAACTTTCGTAGCGTCTAATTCTAATCTAAATCTAACGTTATGGTAGTTTTTTTTGTTTCTAGTATAGCCAGTTAGTTGTTAGTACCTACCTATACTAGCTACATGCAAAGCAAGGCGCAAGGGCATTCTAGTACTAGTAGAGGGAAGTGAAGCTTTGAGCTTTTTGACAGCCCTGTGAACAAAATTCATTTTTATGACAAATCGAATAAAACTTTTGACAAATGGCGTAGGTCTGAAGTGAATGTTTCATCTATTAAATGAACAATTTTTTTCAAAGTCAAATGTCTAAAACAGGGCGTCACAAAACTCTAGACACAAAAAAAAACGAGTGAAAGACAGAAAGACAGAAAGAGGGAGAGAGAGAGAGAGAGAGAGAGAGGGAGGAGAAAAAACGGGAAAAATCCGCTCAAACTCAAAAAGTAGAGAAATAGAAAAAAAATGTGCGAAAAGCAAAACTATGTAAGAATCTATCCCTGTCAAGAAAACCGTTCAGATTTTGTTGTTGTATGTATACCTACGTATGTACCTACATTGTGAAGAAATTTTTTGTTACAAGCAAAGGAAAAGTGCAATTGTATGTACAGTAAGTGCATTTACAAGGGCAGCTATACCTATTCAGTACCTAGTACCTATCCTAGGCCTATACTTGCTATTATTCGATATTTATTCAAAATACAAAAATAAAATTCAAAGAAAGACTAAATCGAGAAAAAAACTTTACACCCTTGGATTGTATTGCATTGCATTGTTTGCCAATCGGCAATCTTGAGAACTGAGAGTTCAAGATTGTATTTAAAATAATAATAAACATATGTGCAAGTCTGTCGATTCCTGGTTCATCTCAGTCTCACACGTACAATGTATGTATGTAGGTAGATGCACTCAGAATCTGTTCTCGAAATCAATGAAATTTTTATAAAGGATCAATGTGGCTGTCTTGATGGGGGGAAATGGTGCCCCGTGATGGTATATTGGTGAGCTCTGTCTGTATATTTTTTTTCAATGTAATAGTTAAAGGAGGTTGTTTTTCATAGGATTTTTTTTTCTGGTTGGGTTGATGTGAGGACTACAGTGTAAATAAAAATAGTGGGAAGATGCAGAACATGAAAAGGGCAGAGAAAGTGTCTATATAATGTGGACGTTGAATTGGTTGGAAGTACAGATGGATTTTCATTCTACTTGAAGTAGTGAGCCAAAGCGATTTTTTTCCCGACTCCAGCCAAGCTCTCTCTCTCTCTCTCGCTTTGACTCTCCTGCTTCTTCTTCGTCTTCTTCTACTTCTTCGGCTGGGCTGCTGCTGCTGCTGCTGCTGCTGGGTGACTTGAAGTAGTGCAAACGGAGCGAAAATGGATGCAAGAGTCAATGATTGAAAGGAAGGCGTGTTTCTCTCTTTCTTCTTCGGCGAACGTCTGTCCAAAATGATTTATGATTTCGATTCCGGCCATTTTCTATTCCATCAGTTTACCCTCTAGCATCAAACCCGAGCCATGCCTTCCCTTCCCATGCTATCATAATGTCTGTCTCGGTGTAACTACACTATACGCATGTACTCTGTATGCTCTGTGCCCAGCCTTGGTTACATGTTACAGGGCCTTTTTTTATGCATTCCATCCTGTCCTTATTTCTTCCCATAACACACACTACTATAAGCACATTCATACTCTTCATACACACATTAAGGACCTACTCAAACACTCAAATCTCAAATGCATCACGGAACAGAGCAGATACATAGATCATTAGGGACTTTCCAAATATCCCGTCAGAGAACTCAACAAACTCAACATTTAAGCTAGAAAAAGGGCCTCAAAAATAGGAAAACATTACAGTATTATTTCCGCTTTAAAAAAATGCAAGGGGGGCCTTAAAGACATTTAAAAGTTTCGAAAATCAAACAAATACCGTCGGTCCATATTTACAAAAAAGTTCAACTTGATCACTGCATATTTGAAAAACAGTCAAATTAGGTATGAGTCTTTTAAAAATGTGTAAATGAGGAGATTTGACACTTTAAAAAACGCAATAGGTGCTAATTACATTTATGTAGGTAATACACAGTAAAGTACCCACAATAATCCTTCTTTTTAAAAGGGTGTAAATGGTAAAACACGTCTTTTTGAAAACGCTAAATGCGACCGGGATAGTTCAAAAAGTAGTGAATTAAAAATGTAAGATAATATCTTTTTCAAAAAGTGTAAATTATGAAATTGATGTATGTAAATATGAAAAGCATGAGAATCACACTTTTAAACGAGTGTAAAATAAGATATTTACACGTTTTCAAAAGTCGTTTTCTACGGTGTCATTAATGGAAGGCCCTATGCATACATGTTCTATTATGGCTATAATTCTGCTAGTATTTCTACTAGTAACACTAATATGTGTGTACAAGCGCACTCAAAAACCAAGCTTCTCAAATCCCAATGCAATAGCCAAAACATACCCTAGAAATTACAAGTTTGAACTTTACACTCTCTGAACGCAGTCGCAGTCATGAGCAATATTGTGATTCGGCATTTGATTAATTAAACATATAGCACTTCATCAAAGCTTGAAGTTCAAATGGAAAATTTTCGACAGAAATACAAAACAAATGTGTCTTAATATTATGAGAAGCTGATTAGTCCTGCAGTTATACATACACAACTCCTTTTCATTATGTCAGAAGGGGCAGATTTAATTTTAATTCCCAGCTAAATTTTTATTTATGTACTGATGATGAGAGCGGCATTCGATTTTTGGCACATAAGAGTTCTCCTTGGTATTTATTTACTCAGAAATGGAGATTGTTGATTGCGGTTGATGCGTGTGTGCGATTGGAGTGGAGAAATACATGAAAGAAGTGATTTACTGCAAGCGGCACTCACTGCCGACCGACTCACTGCTGTAGCTTCGTACACATTTAAAGTGCACTGTGCAGACTGCAGACACAACCACGTTTATTACTATGGCACCTTCAGAACTGCACTGACTTACGAGTTACGAGGTGTTTGCTTCCTTTAAATGTACATACATAAGTACCTATTAGTTTATTAATGTAGAAAATTATGCAGACTTATACAATACTTTTAGCCTACGCCGGATTAGCATTACAGATTTAGTAGGTAGGGAACCTTGCAACTCTGACGTCATACAATTTGGGCTTAACAAGCCGGTTCAATCGTCATAAGCCAAGTCGGGATTTGAACATTTTGAAAAGTTTCTTTAAATAGTATATTTTTACCCTTTTAAAAAGTGCAAATAGACAGTTTTTAGCACTTTCAAATACTGTAGAAACATTAAACGGTAGTTTTCAAAAAATTCAAATGTTGATTTTAGCCCTTTGAAAAAGATATAAAATATTAAACAAGCGTTTTAAAAAAGGGCAAATATGATTTTTATCACGTTAAAAGGCTGTAAAAACAATGAATTGACGTTTTGAAAAAGGCCAAATGTCGATTTTAGCACTTTAAAAAAGATATAAAAATTAAACAAGCGTTTTCAAAAAGGGCAAATATTACTTTGATAAAAGTAATATTTGCCTTTTATATTTATTTATATTTTAAAAATATTACTTTTATCACATTAAAAGGCTGTAAAAACAATGAATTGACGTTTTCAAAAAGACACCAAATGTCGATTTTAGCTTTTTGAAAAGGTGCGTAAACCATTAAATAAGCGTTTCAAAAAAGTACAGCGCATGATTTCAGCATTTTTAAAAGATGGAAAAGAGTCCAAATTAGCCACTTTTAAACAAGGAAATAAGGATTTTAGTATTTTGAAAATTGGGAAAAAGTGGTATTTACACCTTTCCAAAGTGGAAGTTTTACAAATGCATATCATAGTCATAATTGGAATGCCCCTAGGTGGGTCTCTTTCTATGTACATGTATCTAGATGTAGGTAGGTTTCGCTTGCATGCTAATGCTACTACAGCTACATACATACACTCAAGCTACAGAGTGATCGAGAAGTAAAAGATATTCCTGAACAAGTGCAAGCTTTGGCAGTGTTAATTTCATTTTATGACATTGACTGACATTTATGGATGTGACTTTCATACTTGGTAACCCATAGGAACATTGCGATTGCGTTAATAAATGCAGTATGTCTTTCCATCTCAGCTCTCAGGATGTGTCTATGCGTCTACGTCTCCTTAAAGATATACCGAAAGATTTTAATTTGTGTGTACAACTTATAACTGTCATGTCACTTCACTTGAGTTGGTTTTGGTGCATAGCATTCTCAGTATAGGTATAGACTATAGACACTATGCACTAAATCTGTTCAGTATAGGCAGTATAGTAACTGCTATATTACTATTTGACTAACTATTTTACTAATATATATACTATTTTGAAGTTGCTGTGAGCTCGCTGCTTTTACTTGTACTCGTGATAGCTAATCGTAAGAATAATCTTTTGACATGTGAGTATTTGTAGGATGGTGGAGGCTGAAGCGGAGAGCGGCAAAACATTTCCAATTCCAACTTGTTATTTTCAACCTCGCCTTGTCATGTCAGACCACGTCATGTCATGCCTCTTCTCCTTTCGACTTGAGATTTCCTTCAGGTGATTCCTGATCCTATCTCCTCATAGATTTCCTCCTCACAATTAGAAGCTTATGCAAATTTAAAAGTCCTCTGCCAGCCTCAGTGCACCACTGCACTAGCACAAACTCCAATGTGTCACATCATAAGTTCCTACCAAGACTTCCTTCTCAATTTAATATGTAAATCTTGTCATCTACTATTAAATAAAAATCTTTTAGCTGTGCTTACGTAGGAAGGTATCTCAAGATTTTGAATCCAGTCTGATGCACATGTTATATTTAATATCTCTGTCTAGGGCCTAACCATGGAAAAGTAGACGGCTATAGAAGGCAAGGGGCCTTTTAAATATGAATTAGTAGATGGGACAGGCCTTCGACTTATGGAAAGATGTACCGTGTTTTGCACTGTGAAAAAGAGTGCAGACTTGTTTTGGCTCTTTTTGAAACGGTTAATT
This sequence comes from Dicyrtoma fusca, assembly GCA_034695205.1. NCBI lineage: Eukaryota > Metazoa > Arthropoda > Collembola > Symphypleona > Dicyrtomidae > Dicyrtoma > Dicyrtoma fusca. The sequence goes on along the minus strand of JAQFZC010001941.1, from coordinate 309 downwards.
TGTTGGTTTGCACCGTTTGAAAGAGTTAATATCATGTTTTTGCATCTTTTGAAAAGGCGCTAATTTCATGTTTTTCACCTTTTGAAAAGGCTGGTTTCATGTTTAGTATCTTTTGAAAAGGCTAATTCCATGTTTTTGCTTCGTTTGAAAAGGCTAATTTCATGTTTTTGCTTCGTTTGAAAAGGCTAATTTCATGTTTTTGCTTCGTTTGAAAGGCTAATTTTATGTTTTACACCTTTTGAAAAGGCTGGTTTCATGTTTAGTATCTTTTGAAAAGGCTAATTCCATGTTTTTGCTTCGTTTGAAAAG
>JAQFZC010001940.1:0-25840 GCA_034695205.1 Dicyrtoma fusca | reverse complement strand
TGAAATTATGTTTGCTTTAAACAGGTATTCTTGCAAGTGGTGGCCTTTTTAATAGTCTTCATGCAGTTTGTGGGAGCTATAGATTCTAATTCCACAGGCGTACCATCATCATTTTGAATAAATCCTATTTACATATAAAATAATAAATAAATAATAATTTTATTCATTGTTACGAGCGATCTGACCAGGAGGTTTATACACTCGGCGGGTGTTATTCCACAATTCCAAATTACAGATAAAAAAAATACATAATGATAGTAAAGTAAATTTTAAAGTGACCCTTGGTCTGGTCTCCCTGAGTATTTCAACATTTTCCATCGAGGATTTTTGCTCGTTTCTGCGGGTGAGAATTTGATGTTAATATTCCTTTATTGTGTTTTCTTTTTTCTTAGAGTTTTCTTTCTCCTTTACGTTTTCCGAATTTTCTTTCTTCTTAGTAGGGTTCCGTGCTTTTCTCCTGGTCTCAAGATGTTCTTTCGTAGTGATTCTCCGTTTGTCAAACTCGAAAATTGGGTGTAGTTTTGGTGATGATGTTGTTGAGCCCCGCCAGTTCTGATGTTTGCGAGGTCTGTCGTTACTCCTTCAGGGTCCATTCTTTTCGACGGGCTTCTCGTTCTTCACATTTTCGTTGACAAATTTTTGCTGGCAGATCCGGGTTTACGTAGATCGGTTTCCCTGTTCGTTTCCGCAATGTATTCTTTCTTTTTAGTACAGTTTCTCGATCGCTCATTCTACTGAAAGTAACTACTATTTTTCGATCCCTTTGGTTCTGTATCTTTCCTTTTCTCCGGAGAGAGTCTGTATTCACTTTTGCTCTCAGTTCTTCTTCAACAAACTTAGTTACTTTTGACCTGAGGTCCTCCGCCGTTTCTTCCTTCTTTTCCTGTATACCGCTTATGATGACATTGTGCCTTCGTTCAAAATTGGCTGCTCGATTACACTTTGTATTACTTGTCTTTATTTGCACCATTAATTCCTCTTTTTCTTTCTTCAGCGATTTCATTTCAGTCTGCAGTTTTTGTTAGTGTCAAATGTTTTTCCTTCTCACATCTACCACTAATAATGTCATTATATTTTCGTTCGAAGTCCGCTTCTCGGTTGCATTCCAACTTACGCTTCTCTATCTGTGTCGACTTCTTCTTTCTCTATTCTCAGTAAGTCCATCTTTGCTCTCAAAGATTCTATAGTTTTTGCTAGTGTAAACTGTTTCTGGATTTGACCCTCAAACATTTTATTTTTGACATTTCATTCTCCGTTTTGTCCATAAACTCCACTATTTCTTTCATCCTTGTTTACACCATTGAACTCTGACTTTCCATGTTTTGCATCCATATCTTCAAACCTTCCATGAAATTCTTGTCCATTGTTGTCCATTAGTGTGGCGCAGGCATTTATACACAAAATCAAAAATATTTCTCTGTAGGTATTTTGTCTAGTATTTTCTTCAATTTTAACTGCTATATTATTTCCTCTTTATTATTTCTCAATTAACTTAATACTTGCCTTTATTAGCTGCCCGATGACTAGTTCCAGCCTTTGATTTGCCAATTATTACTAGGAATCAGTTCCTCTACTAGCTCGGGCTGTTGGGTTTTGTATGTACATGCTGCTTACGGTACGTCCTGACCACGCCTAACAACTTAAGTCCGGCTCAAATTTTTGTTTCTATTTCCACTCTCATATTTTAGTTCCTTCCTACTATTAGTAGAGTGTTATATATCACAGTGATTGTAACAATTTCTGTTTACGTTCTCAAGAAGAATTTCTATCTATGCTTCTATTTTTTTCCTCGCCTTTCCAAAATTATAATATTTTTAATTCAGAAATTTGGACTGGTACGTGCGTTCGAATCGAGCGCCAGACCAAGGATTCCTATTTACATATAATCACCCCTTATAGTTTAATACATATTAAAACAAGATAAATTATAATTGTATAATATTTTATACATAGTGTTGTGACTAGAGATTCCTGTGGTCTAAAATAAAAAAGGAAAAATTGGTTCTGGATTCTCCCACTTCGCATGGCAGTGATTGCTTTGAATGTCATCTGCTCAGCATTAAGCACTTGCAGTGCAGTACTATCGGCTTCCATGTAGAAATTAATTCACATTTAACTTAAGATTTCCAGTAATTTTAGGCAATGTAGGACTAAGTAAGTATTGTCCGACGGTAGGTTGTTTAGTGTGTTCATAAGCAGGCCAATAAAGCAGGTCAATAAATCACATTTATTAAAAGCCCCAAAGATAGCAGATAAACAACGTAGTAGACTTTATGCCTAAACAAAAAATTCCATTCCATGATTATTGTACTGATCTCATATTTTCGTTTGTATCGATTATTTTGCATTTTGTACAGCTTGTAAATGAGCAAGCGATACTTTTCTAACTTCACGAGCTGCCGAATTAAAAATAGCGACGCTAAGGACTCAGAATTGAATTCATTCCATCTTGTATGAAACTGTGAAATTCAGAAATCAGTTGTTTAGTTAGGAACCTAACAGTGCAGCTATATAACTGTGCTGATGTAGCTTGAATCCAAGTAACACCACGTACAAAATAATAGTTATTTTGCAATGCTAATGTCAAACTAGCCACTCCTCTGTGAGCTTAGTCATGCCATAAGATTTTTCAGGGGCAATATTGATGTTCACTGATGCCCAACATCTCAAATGTGTGTACGCCTAGCATTGTGCAAATTAAATCCTTCTTTTTTAAATGGACAGGTCCGGACAGCTCATAGGAATACATTCTAGCTCAACGGCATAAAATTAATTTGGTTTTGAATGATTCTTTATTGTTGGCAATGTTTGCAATTACTCAATGAAATAAATAGATGCAGTAAGGCTGTGCCGTTGGAGCTGTTTTGCTGAAACACCCACAAATATTGTGCTGCGTCTAAAAAAATAGTCAACATTAATTCTGACCATTTAGCTGTCGACGGCCGACAGTATTTCAAATATAACTGTGCAGTAGCACCCATATTTTGTTAGAAAGTGAACTAGAATTTTTTTTGGCAATTACCATAGTTTGCTTGCCTCCTCCATTTCCAAAATGTCATCCAAAAAGACAAGTATCTTTACGGTCCTTTCTCCCACGAACCCCTTGCACACCCCGAATAAGTACGATTTTGAAACTAGCATCAACAAGATCGACTACCAAGGGCAAATAAAATGTATGAGAGCAATAATAATTATTTAAAAAGCCCAAATATCGTGGGAGACATCATGTGGCCTGTAATTTGGTTTCTTAAACTGTCGGGTCACACACCATTGAACTACGTTCAAACAACTGAGCACAGGATCGACGTCAAATCCAAAGCAGAACCTCGGCCTGAAAATGGTGGAGGAGCGGGATTTCTGATTCGAAACTACAAAGTCCAGTTCAAATCCATCTTCTTCCTCTGGACAACATTTTCTGCCCTCTGGATACTATTTAGTCAGGCAGTTTTTCTATACGAAAATTTGCACTCTTCCAGCCAATCTGGGTAACAATCCAATCAATTCCACTCTTTCCGAAACGTATGTATGTAAGGACAATTATAGACACTATTTTTTTAGATTTTCAATTTTGTATGCAGAAATGCTTCATTAATACCATATTGAAATTTTTGAATTTTGCTGCGACGCGCACAAAAACGCCGCCAGCAAACGTTCATGTTAACTGACAGGGACTTCGGCAGTTTGGAGCTACCCTACTAACTGCCATAGTGTTTACTATAACTATCCTTATTGAAGTTAGTAATGTTCTTTCCAGACTATTAATCGGGATGCAAATGACTGTTGAAAAAATGGCAAAGAATGGATTGATTTCGGGGGACGTTGTGAGGACCTCAAAATTCATAAGTAGTTGCGTGGTCATTATTCAAGGGTTGGATCTCATTCTGTCCTGGACAGAATCGAGCTCGCTGGGGACATTTTTAAATTCCTCTGTGCCCGTTCAACAAGAATTTCAATTAATTTTCCCATACTTGTTTTTAATGGGTGGACGGTACAGGAAATTAAAAGGGACACGAAATGCTTTATTCATTTTCTACGTCGCACTTCCGACAATACCCTTTGTGGCCATACTAATGTACGCTCTTGGAACGAGTCCGTTCTCCCCTCTTATTTTGGTCACAATTCCATTTGTATGGCATTCCTCCGCCGTCGCCGCGATGGAAGACGTCAAAATCATCATGACCTACCGAATTCTGGCAGAGGCCTTTGGTCAGGTAGATTCACAATTCACATAAACATTCAATAAGAAATGTATTTAAATACTGGTATTACAAGCTTTATGATTGCGTATATTAAGTATATTTGGTACACAAGATACGGGAAGGCATCATACATTCTCTCAACTGGGAAAAACTAACCCTTGGGAAAGTGAAATCTTGGGGTAAATTAGTTCACATGGTGAGACTTCAGGTTCTCAACGCTGGACAGACTCAGAAAAGTCATGAATTATTTCTGATCGGTGGGTCGATTGTTTTAATCACGGGCTTGGTCTTCGTCACTATTCAGATTCCATGGAGTGCTCCCGGGAGTGGGCTTTTGGCTATAATGAATTGTGGCTACGTTGGCTACATTATCGGAAGACTGTACATGAAAATACTTGCTTCCAGTTCCATTACTAACGAGGTCTCCAACTTATCATCATAAACATAATATCAAAATTAGTTTAAAAACCCAAGCAACTTAAACTTTCATAAATTAAATAATTTCCAGGAAGGCCTCATTGCCCATCAACTGGTTAGAATCAATGCACGTGACGATGACTTCCGCATTCAAATGGAGGTGACTTTTATGTTTGTTAATAATCACTGAAAACATTCAAAAACATGTCTATTTGTGCTTTTTTATTTTTGCTTAACATACAAACATGTAATATCAACTCTCGTACTGAATTTACCATTGACATATTAATTTCTATAGATTAAGTTTCTGCACGACATGATCACTCAAACCCCATCCGTAATTTCCTTTGGTAGCTACGTCACCTTAAATAAGGGACTAATTCTTGGGGTAAGGGTTAATTTCTCAGTAATTATTTCTTTTGAAGCATTTAACTATGATTGTAAAGGTGTTTCATTACGTACCTTACAGATAGCAAGTCAAATTGTAACGTACATTATTGTACTCATGCAGTTCACTCACACGTAATCATGCAGATCCTAAGGACAGTTGACAACCTAAATATTTTTTAGTAACACCTGTACATAGATTTACCCGAATAAGAGATACATAAATCAGTATTGTTCATAGTGGTATCTTAAATTATTAAACATTCTTGTCTCAATAGTAAAGCACGTGTAAGCTTTTAAAGTAATTTCCGTATAAGCTGTATAAAGTTAGGCAATACACATGTTTTAATTTTAGAAGTGCTAACGTCCTGAATTTTTTAAACCTTAAATCCAATAAATTAGTAGTTTAATATATAACCGGTTAATTTTAACTAAGCGAATAGGGCTAGGGAAAAACTGAGTGCACATTCTTACGGCAGCTAAAAGTCTGATTTATTAGATTACAAGGTTTAAAAAAGGTAATTCAAGAACACTCTTTTTGCGGCTAAAGTTCGCTCAACTTAACACTAATTTTAAGTTTTACTACACCCATTTTGGACCTAAAATGACTAACTGTTCCCAAGATTGATCTAGCATTATTTTATTAGGAAATTATGACTTGCTTCCAATAGTTTGTGATGACTGAATCACTTGCCTACCATTCCTGCTATTATCTAACAGTAATTTGCCTTTATTAAATGAGTATTGTTAATACCTTCCATTTGTATGTATTTCATACTGTAGTAATTACAATTAGCTACACATTTACCTTTCAAACCAGGAAGTACTAATACATCTAAATCACACTCAAACTCTTTCTCAGTCATCAGTTGTAATTTGTAATATAAACCCTGCCATTAATTGCCTAACGAACCTTATGAAAACGAACAAAAACTTCTGCAAATGGTATCAAAACGGTAATTATTTGGCTACAAATGACCCCAAGAATAAATGTAATACATACATCAAATTACTGCGACCAGTTTTACCACTGCAATAATTCAAGTAGGTATAGACTTGTACTTGTAGGACAAAAATCAACGGCAAATTATATTTTATACATTCATGTGACTACTATTAGTCGACAATCACGTTAACCAAACTAATGGTGGAAATAATTTATTATTCACATTTATAAACCAAGAAATGGGCAATTTCCGAACCAATTTACTAACCGCTAAGTAGTGCCTACTATTTTATTGGTCGGTAATTGCATTTTTGCAATCCGACTAATCCATCTCGCTGGTACTAGCAAAATAAAGGCTTTGCTGATGCTAGAGTGCACGGCTATAAAAAAGAAATAAAAGCCGGCAGCAGGCACCACTCGACTTTGTCGTTACACAGGATTGCTTAGTCCATCATGTTTTCACCAAAATGTCTACTCGAATTTGGTAAAATTCTGAATACATTCTATACTCTGTGCCTTTCCCCGTTTAAATGGAATCATACAACGAATTCCGTTCAAATTAAAATTCAAAAACAGTTCTATATGGAAAGTATTAAGCACACAATACGCTTATTTGTGTGGAAAGCAAATATTTTGTATTTTTGGATGAATATTGCTCATTGCACCGTTTCATTCTTCAGTCATTTTACTGCTCTAAAGAATGATCGAAGTCAAATGGGTCGGGTCAATTTCGTTTTACATCTCCTCTGGCTGGCAGCTTTCATTCCTTTCAGTATCAAATGCTTCAATACTTGGCTCAAACGAAAGGCAATCGGGAATTGCTTCAACCAATTCATCAAAATGGATACTTATATTTCAAGTAAGTAATTAACCTATAAGTTCTAGGTCACGAGAACATTCACTACACGTAGGTATCTACCCATTTGTTATTAACGTAGAGTATAAAATATATGCATTATTACATAACATATTTTAAAACTTTAATTTTAACAATTTTTTAGAAGAATTTGGCGTGTCCAATAATAAACTTTTGGAAAAAGCCTTGCCATTTGTTGTGCCGTGGGCGGTCGGGAATTCCTTTGGACTTTTTGTATTATTTGTTGTGGATCCTGAAAACCCACGATTTATGCTCTACCTTTTCAGGGGCACTGTCCTTAGCCCTTGGGCCAGATTTATTTTTCCATGTCTGGAACTCTACTGGCTCCTTCACGTGTTTTGCAACATTACTTTTTACTGGTTTATCTTCTTTGTCGTCCTTAGCACTTGTGCTAACTCCTGGCTTCGAAATATTCGAAAAATCGAGGAACAAAAATGCTGTAACGGACGGTCAGTAGGACTAGGCCATTCAGTCAAGAACAAAGGCGCTAATATTCAAGCTCGAACTCATGCCACTGCTGTCGCTGGCCAAGGCTCTACTACTAATGCTATAAAACAGTTTGTGCATTTGTACCGGAAATTCCAGCTCATTAACAAATTGTACAATGACTGCGTCGCTGACTATGCTTGGCCCGCCTTTATAGCGGTCAATCTGACATGTCACGTCCTCAACATATACATCGGGGTCAAATTCATGGGCGTGCATCCTCCAGCCGCAATCTTTATGGGAACATGGTCAGTCTGTTGGATATTTATTGAACTCATCGTCTACACCACAGTTGGTCAACTGAATGAACTTTCGAGGCTGTGCGTCAAATCTTGGCAAAACAGTTTATTTTGGAGAACAGCTGGAACAGCCTTGGACATGAAATTGGGGAAAATGTACATGCGATCGATGCGACCTTTGGGCGTGAGAGTGAGTACCATGTTCTTTATGGAAAAAATAACTGCGCTGGTCATCATTTTAATTGTGTGCAATCTCACATTAAATTGCTTTCTCATTATTTAAATAAATAAGATTAGTGTAATAAGTATTGTTGTTGCAATCAAAGTAGAGTAGAGGCATCATTGAGCGTATTTAAATGTGGCCGTTGGCTTAAAGGTGACTTATGTGTCTCTATCTCTTAATTAACATCCATCATCCAAAATCGAATATACTCACTTTTGAAACGTCGAGCATTATAGACGTTCGACTAATAACTTTTTTTGTGTATATGTATCCATGTTGAGATCATCTCATTAAAAATACACCAATCAACGTTGCTCAAATCCGCTGCCTTTCTCTTTTCAATACCTTGCATAGTCTACTTTTTTTTAAAAACCTACTTATAACATAGCAGTTTTCCAAAACTAACAACTCGGGTAAATGTTTTATGCTATTTTATAAACGATGTAATAAGGTACGTTTGTATGGAAAGTCTTTAGTAAGGCTATAGCTATAACTTCTAAATTAACAAGTAATCATTCAGGCAGCGATGAAATCATGAATTTGAAATAAATTGTAGCCAAGAAAGTGGGGTCTAGCAGTACTCATAATCAACCACGGCGAATTATTGGATACAATTTTGACTCTGAGTATTATAATATTATAGCGAGGCATGTTATTTTACGTTACCATTAATTAACAAGGAACCGCAATCAAAGGTATATGAGCCTGAAAATGGCTACTTGCAATAGTTAGCGAAATCATTCAGGTTCATCATTACATGAGATATTATTGGAAAACATTTAAGTAGATTTTATTATTATTGACACACTACGTAGTAGCTTACCAATCAGTTATTTAGTCGTAATTTAGTTTCGTTAAAAGGGCTGTTTTAATGCCTTGTCGTTTCATGTTGAATGGAGCAAACATACATATATATACCCGTGTAGGTAGTTTGAATAATTGTCTTTCATAATATTATGGTGGTAGTAGTATCCACGATTTTGGAAATCCAGCAAATGATAACTATTGACGGAGTGCGGAGTGCTACTGGAGTACAAACAAGGAGGCTATACCTACATTACAGAAAGAGGCAATAAACCGACACTGACACAGTTTTGCAATGTTACAGATTCCATAGTCTAAACCATGTTTACGCCCAAATGTATCCAAGAATTTGGCAAAATACTGAAAATATATTACAATCTGTGTCTTTCTCCCTGGAAGTGGAACATGAAAACGAATTCCGTGGATATTCAAATTCCAAAATCATCGAATAATTCAGAAGTTCTTAAGCACAATCTAAGATTGCTTGTGTGGAAAGCGAGTATCTTGTATTTTTGTTTCAATACTGCTCACTGCACTTTTTCATTCTTTAGTCACATATTATGTGTTCCGAAATACGATCAAAGTAGCATTGGAAGGGTCAATTTCGTTTTGCATCTGCTTTGGTGGGTTGCTTACATTCCTTTCTCTATCAAGTCCATCAATACTTGGTTGAAAAGGAAGGAAATTGGAATTTGCTTGAACCAGTTCATCAAAATGGATGGAGATATTTCCAGTAAGTAATTTACGTACATATGTAAAACCATTCATACAGCAATTCAAGTATTATATGGCCAACCTTATTACATCTTTACGAAAAATCTTTTTAATTTTAACAACTGTGTAGAAGAATTTGGCGTGTCCCAAAATAAAATTTTGGAAACAATTCTGCCATATGTTGTACCGTGGGCGGTTGGGAACTCCTTGGGGTTTTTTGGATTATTTCTTGTGGATCCGGAAAATCCAAGGTTTATGCTCTACCTTTTCAGGGGAACTTTCCTTAGCCCTTGGGCCACCTTCATTTTCCCATTTGTTGAACTTTACTTCCATCTCCACACTTTCTACGACGTTGTTCTGTACTGGTTCATCTTCTTTGTGGTCCTGAGTACTTGTACTAACTCCTGGCTTCGAAATATTCGAAAATTCAAAGAACAACACTTAGGTCAGTCAGCCTTTAACAGAGGCGGCAATTTTAAAGGTATAAAACGGTTTGTGCATAGGTACCGAAAATTCCAGCTCCTTAACAAGCTGTACAATGACTGCGTCGCTGATTACGCTTGGCCCGCCTTTATAGCGATCAATCTAACCTGTCACGTCCTCAACATATACGTTGGGGTCAAATTCATGGACGTGCATGCTCCAGCTGCAATCTTTTTGGGCACATGGTCAGTCTGCTGGATATTCGTTGAACTCTTGGTCTACACCACAGTGGGACAACTAAATGAGCTTTCGAGGCTGTGCGTCAAATCTTGGGAACACGGTTTATTTTGGAGTACAGCTGGAACAGCCTTTGACATGAAATTGGGGAAAATGTACATGCGATCGATGCGGCCTTTGGGCGTGGGAGTGAAAAATATGTTCGTCATGGAAAAAATAACCGCGCTGGTCATAATTTTAATTGTTTGCAATATTACAATCAATTGTTTTCTCATTATTTAAATGCATTAATCAGTTTAGAAAGTGTTGTAACGTAGAAAGTCAAAGTCAAAGTAGAGGCTAGCCAGCATTGAGCATATTTGTGGCCGTAGCCATAAAGGTAAGCTGGGTAGCCGTATTTCTTGAATGCCGACCAGTGAGTCAAAATTGAATAAACGTTTCATCGAAGTGTCTATCAATATAGACTTTCGAGAGTTAGTACCTAGATGAGTTTGATTCTGAGCTGTAGCTATACAACAACATTATACTATAGGTAGTAAACATACTCGCAAATAACTCAATAAACTGGATACATACAACAGTGCAATTTAATCTACTTTCGCTAGCAGGTTAGACGGTAAGATATCCACTATCCTGCTGAAATGTGTATAAATTACGGGTTTCGATCTTACAGTCAACATCACTTGTATTCAAAATGCAATTACCTTTAAATTGGTACATTGCACATCTAAGTTGGATTTAATTGACTGGTCGTAAGTTGACTTAAAAATTTTAATAAAACATAATGTTCAGTCTACTTCACACATTTCATCCACAAAATATTCAATCATCATAATAATAAAATTCAAATGATGCTTTTTTTGGTGTAAGGCGGGTTTCACCCCCCTCTTCCCCTCTTTCACAAATTGACATTCACAAATAAGTATTCAATCCAGTAAAGTATTTTAGTATTCAAAAGCGCTCTTTATTTAAAAACATTCTTTAATCATCATAATATTAAAATTCAAATAACGCTTTTTTGTGGTGTCCCACCTCTTTTGGGTTACCCCCCCCCCCCTCTCCACCCCTAACAATTCATGTGTCTGAACCAACCCACACAAACCAAGTATGCCTTTTTAAGTTTTAAATATTCGTTTTAGTAGCAGTTAATTCAACAAACGTTGAATCCACACTGAATGCAGAGTCTATAAGTTTAAGCCCGTATTTCAGAAACCTTATTCAGGCCTGCCCGTCGGTAGACTTTTTAAAGCCCGAGGAGCCGTAAAGTCTTCAAATAGATTATGCAGTAGTGGTTACTGAATGTTAATACGCAAACTAACACACAATCAGTTTTCATAAAAATGAATCTGATGCACACTCAAAAAGTTAAAAAGTCTAAATATTGTGTATAAGCGCATCTAAGTATTAATCAGCCACCATTATGGTATGTAGCCGTATAATTATACATATTTATAGCTTATTCAGCATCGCTTTTGTTTCGAAGTCGTTAACTAGGTTTTTTACATTTTTGAATGCTATTAAGTATAAATTTAACTTAAATAATCATGTACCATGTAATCCATGTGTTGGTTCGACGTCACACAAAACAAAAACCAAAAATTAAACTTTGAGCGCTGCGTGGACCCGGTGGTTATTTAAACCTGTGGCGTGTAATTTGTAATGCTTAGAAAATTCAAGCAGTACGGCTGAAACAACAACCACTGCTAGAAGTGGCTTTATTTCAAGAAACCTGTATCTGATACGTGCTATTTGACTGTAATGTTACCGATTTGTAGTTAATCATTGTTTCTTCATTAAACTACTTTTCCAAGTTATCAGATTTTGCAAAGTGGTGCGCGGCGCGAGCAATGCGCGCTCAAGCAGTAAAAAGTGAAAGAACTAGCCTTTCTAGCCTTAAACAATATAATAAATAATAAAGTCCTACTACCTAACTAATAATAGTCCTCTCTGTAAAACCAGCATAAAATTGTTGAAGGGATTGACTGAATAAAGCTTAATACAATACAATACAATACAATACAATACAAACCATTGCCACAAAGTTGTATACTGAAGAGCGTCGCTTTGCCTCAAACGTTTTAGCTACCCTCCATATTGCGTAATAAAAAAGATATGTTATGGTTTGGCGGCTGATTTATAGTTAGTAAAACTGAATATGTGTAGGTTTGCATAATAACATTAAATATATACTGCTACTGCATAACCTAAAACAAACTTCAGGAAGCTTTAATCGTTGGGAAGGGGGTAACCCAAAAACTTGGGACACCAGGAAAAATCGTTATTTAAATTATAATTATTAATGCGTGATTCTGATAGTGCTATAAAACTCCTTTTATTATGGGTGTTCATCATTGAAAATGAATAATAATTATATTGTAGGCTTAATGATTTAACACGATAATAAAGAAATTCAAACTCAAACCCTTCGGTTAAATGTTCAAGCATGTCGGCTTTCCTAGGTTTCTTATTGCCTTTGTGACACTCGAATGTATTTAGACCCGTCCGTAGGACGGGATGCCACAATTGTGTAGGAAATTTCTTACTGATTTAACAAAAAATATCAAAAAAGGAGAAGCTTTACCTCTTTTAGCCTTAATTCCTTAACTTACTAAAGCAGCTGCTATTATAGGTGGTGTTGGTGCTCCTGCAGGAGGTTTAAGTCAAGTGGTAAATGCTGTAAATAATAAAAAATCTCAAGATAAAGCTTCAGCTAAAACACAAAGACAACGCTGAATTGGAAAAAAAGAATAAAGAATGGCAATGGTTTTTAAGGGGAGGGCCTGTATTCAAAACCTTATCCATAAAAGAGCTTTCAAATATTGAAATGGATGAATATGCTAGACAAATATGTGGGACTTCTATTTTAAATGGTGTTTTTATGACTGAATTTTTACCACTCGAGATTAAAACCTTTGAAATAGGAGTTTTAAACCTAAACAGTATAAACAACTACGGAACGCATTGGACTTTATGGTATAAATATGATAAACAAAGTTATGTTTTTGACCTTTGGTCACGGGCCGCCTGCAGAATTGTCGAGATATTTAAAAGGAAATAATGTATATTCAGGATACAAACTTTAAGAAATCGTAACAAATTCGTGTGGTGATTTATGTCTATTATTAATGAAAAGCATTATAAGAGCGGACCACAGGTCCTTAAGGAGCAAAGCGTACCACATGTCTTTAAAAAGCGAAGCTCTGGCTCCGGCAACAACAAGTGAGACCTTGTTTGTTGAAGCTGTTATAGAGCTTTTTAAACAAAATAAATGAATTAAATAAATGCTTTTAAAGCTAGTATATATATTTAGAGACAAATTAGGGAATTTTAAAGAGTTGATGAATAATAGAGTTAGTAAGTAGGCAAATAACACACAAGTTTTGAAAAATTCAACCCTTCAAACCGAATTAAAAGGTATAGCTGCAGAACAGCATAGTTTAGCTAATGAAGTTGACAGTTTAAAATCTGACATACAATCAAAAACTGCAGTTGGAATAAAAGTTTGAGAGACAACAAAAGCGCACTAAAAAAATAGCAAATAAAGAAACATCAAATAAAACTGTAATAGACACACTTATTCAAGAGGTTAAAAATTTGGATACAAAACATATCATAGTCTGACAGAAACTAAACGTAGTTTAAAATAATCCGACATTTACATTACAGATTCAATTGATTTGGATAAACGGCTGCTAGAGGCAGAGCTGGAACCAACTAGGTCTAGTATTGTTAAAATAAATCCAGTTACGGTTTTACAAAACAAACAAGATATTTTAGGAACACTTACATTTAGAAAAATAAATGATTCTTATGGTATTCTAACAGGTTTTTGTATTATTAACGAAATAGCATTTGAAACAGCTACATCAAAATACAAATTTGCGACACTCTGTTAGATGGAATATTTATAAGTACCTGCACCAATATTTAAGCTAAACAAGCAGATTGTTTTAAAATTTCAAATAAAGTTTTGGAGTATCTAAGTATATAATATATATACAAATATGTATATATAATATATATATAATATAACTAAGTAACTAATTATATTCAGGGTTGTGCTTATACATTCAATTGTATACTTCAATAAATTTTGTTGCTAATAAATGATTACAAAACTAGGACTCTGCCGTGAAAGGAATAACAACCACACCTAAACATTAAATCATGCTGTTAGAATAAAGTATCAGAATCTAACAGACGAATTAAAACAATTTCAAACAAATCTAGAAAATTTAGCTAACGAAACTACAAATAATGTATCCCAAATACAAGTTATTAATAGTCAGGTGAGTGAATTCAATGCAAAGCACTCCCAAGCCACAAGCGAATTGGAGACTACATTTAATAACATTGATGATACAAGTAAAACAGAATTCAATAAATAGAGTAAAATATTAAAAAGGCAGGAAAATATAAATGCGGAGTTTAGAAAAAACTACGTGTGATATAAAGAGTATCGAAAGTATCGAAAACATGGAACGAAGTAATACTAGAATTATTGAATCAATTAATGAAATTAAAAGCGAAAATGATTAACTCTGTTAGAACATGTTACGGGTGAATTTAAATTTAGAACAATTAGTAAAAATTGTGGTAATTTGACGGGTTATATTTTTATTAACAAGTGGGGCTTTGCCCTACTTGGTTTGCTAGGCAGATTAGTTGTTTTCCAAAAAAATATTATAATAAAAGTAGTTTTCTATTATGCCACTTGATTATCTACAATGATATCTTATTCTTCATTAAGGATATCAGGATCTATTTTTTAAGCTTCAATTAAATATCTTCTGTAGATTAGGTAGATCTTCTACCGAAAATATTTAATTAAATCTCATACATATTAAGTTTACTGTACTTCAAAAGCAAGTTTAGACCTGCAATCTACACTCCGTTTCCCTTAAAATGATGTATTACACGATAAAATTTAAGTGAGGCAGTTATTTATTATCAATTTTCAAACTTTTCAAAAACCGAACCATTTCAAACCGACATTGCAACCGGTAACACACGCCCGAACGAGGCATGCAATACATCACTTTAAAAGTAATTGCATGCACAACAGAAGCTCTGCAGATTTCTCAAAATGAATTACAACATTTCCGCGTGAGAAGTGGGTCTTTCTAGGTTTTTTCAACATTTTTCAAACAATTTCGAAATTTGAACATTATATTTCAAAAATAACTTCCGATCTGTAATTTCGCGGTCTGTAAGACCGCAATCTCTTTGCCATTCGCGTGTTATTGATGTATGACACGATGGAAATACCTCAATATTGTCATAAACCAAGTGAGTCGAAGCCCCACTTGGTTAGCTTGGGCGAAATTTTCAAATCAAAATTGCTCTCACTCCCAATCGAGTCGTATAATGTACCTTTATAAAGCTAATCGCATGTACAATACTAATTTCATTGTTTAGGACAAAACGTCGTCGTGCAAATTCGTTTTTTTCACGTTTTTTAAACATTGTTTAAAAATATGTCAAAATTTTAACTCTGATTTGAAAAACTACTTTTTTAAATTTTGATCCGTAATCTACTCACTATTTCTGTTTAAATGATGTATAACACGATGAAAATACCGCAATAATGTCAAAAAAAGTGGGGCTGCGCCCCACTTAATCGAAAATCAAAAATGTTCAAATCATAATAACAACAGGTAACTGACGCCCATGGAGTCGTGTAATGTATCGTTATAAAGCTAATCGCGTGTACAGTACTAATTGCATTGACTCCAAGGTTGGATTGGAAGTTTAGAGCACATAGAAGTAAAAAGTACGTTGCTTAGGCAATAGTAATGAACGAATAATCTTTCTTTCATCCTTTACGACAAAATTCTCTAAATTGATCTAAATCCATATCAACTCCAATTCTGTCTCCGTAAAGATGTTGTACATCAAGGTTTAAAAAAATGCGTAAAACTAAAAAATTTAAATTCTTTAGAATCGATTGACGATTAAGTTCAAAGTAGGATTATTTAAATAGAATACACAAATATTAATTTTTCATAATATCTTGATTTTTTCTGTTCATTATATCATCAAGTAAAATCAAAGTGAGTAAGCAGAGTCAATTTCTTTTGGATCTGGTATTAACTCATCTGTATAATAGACTGTAATATTAATTTTTTATTTAAGATCTGTTTTGAGCCCTTTTCCAGTTTTTTCAATTAGTTTAAATTCACATAAACCATTTTTTTCTATTGTTTGTTTATTGTTAAATATTGCTACTGTGTTGCTTTCTTAGAATATTTTCAAGCAATTTAAATACAATTTTGATATTGATCTTGTTGTAAGCTATCGCCTACTAAAGTTAAGTTATTATAGTCTAACATTCCTTCTTGTAATTTAGTATTTAGTAATTTAAATACAAGACAGCTGTTACCACAATTACTTTCACCAACCACTAAAGACCTAAATATATTAGGTACTAACGGGCTGTTTAAATTTTGAGTTTTTATTCCATCCAAAAATACCAGGATCTTTCGCAGAATCATTCATTTGAAACAACTAAAAAAAAGTTAAACAATTAATGTGATGATTTGTGAAAAGATAGTTTATTGGATGCAAATCCATAAACCACCCAAGCACCTTCATATCTCATATATTTCGCAACAAACACAGTTAAATCATCGCTTTGATGAACCATTTTACTATATCGCTTCGATAATTAATATTTATAGAGCAAGTCTCCATCCTAAAGAATAAGCTGAATTTGTTTGTAGGAATATTTACTTTCAAACCATTGGGCTTTAATAATTTTATACAATTTCCTTTCTACGAGTTCATTCAGCTTTTTGTATACAACGAGGCTATTCAACAGTTTCAAAAGAGTCGATATTTATATATGATACAAATTTATCAATAAAAATTTAATTAATCTCATTACTTGAGCGTAGGTTTTCCAAAGCTTGAATTGATTCAATAATACTAGTATTACCTTGTTTCAAGCTTTTACTATTGTAAAAAATAATTAATCATGTAGGCTTCTAAATTCAAATAATTTGTTGCTTCAATAAACAATTCTGTACTGAAAATTTGAATAACTTCTGATTGTTTAGTAGTTTTATTTATGCAATAACCTGCATACATTCCTTCAATTGAAATATTACATACTTTTACAGTAAATCTAGAGCCTTGAGGTACAGGTTTATGAATAAAAAAAATAACCGGTCAAAATATTACAATTTTCACTAATTTTGCTAAATTTCAATTCACCTGTAACATGTTCTGACAGAGTTAAAAGATTCAAATCAGGAATAACTATGCGTTCTACTTTAGTGGTAATATCATTTAATTTGTTATCATTTTCTCTTTTAATTTCATTGTTTAACTAAATAATTATAGTATTATCTTTTTCTTTGCTTTCAATGCTCTCAGCGTAATAAGTTTTGAATTTAAGTCATTGGTATTTTGGTTATTCTCTTCTTTTCATTTAGCCTCATTTTCAATAAAATTATTAATTTGTTTCTCTTTTTTACTTAAATTGGTTTGGATTCCTTCTATCACCTTTAATCCCGCTTTATATCTAAACCATTCCCCATTCAATCTAATCTCACCTTTTTTTAAGTTTTCTCTAAACTGTTCATTTATATTTGTTTGCTCGTTTAATATATTACTATATTTATCAAAATCTATTTCACATTAAACATTAATATTATTAATTGCGGTCTCCAATTCACTTGTCGCTTGAGAGAACTTTGCATTGAATTCACTCGAATGACTATTATTAATTTGTATTTGGGATGCAATATTTGTAGTTTCGTTAGGTAAATGTTCTACATTTGCCTGAAATGTTTTTTAATTCTTTATTAAGATTCGGTATTTTAACAGCATGATTTATTGTTTCGATGTGGTTGTTATTCCGATCACGGCAGAGTCTAAATCTTGAAATCATTTATATACTTAAAAATTTATTGAAGTATACAATTGAATGTATAATCACATCTCTGAATATCATTAGTTACTTCAAGCTCCAAAACTTAATTTGAAATTTTAAAAAAATCTGCTTGTTGAGTGTGGTTATTGGTACACGTACTTATATATATTCCATCTAATGGAATTTCACAAATTTGTATTTTGAAATTAGATGAATCAAATTTTATTTTGTTAATAATACACAAACCTGTTAGAATACTATAAGAATCATTTATTTTTCTGAAATTAGGCATTAAAAATATATCTTGTTTGTTTTTCAAAATCATAACTGGATTTATTTTAGCAATACTAGACCTAATAGTTTCCAACTAGCAAACGTTCACCTAATTCAATTGAATCTATAATTTTATTGTCGGATTCCTTTAAAATACGTTCAGTTTCAGTTAGACTAGTGATAAGTTTTGTATCAAATTTTTACATCTTAGAACAAGTATGTCTATTACTACTTTACTTGATATTTCCTTATTTGCTATTTGTTCAATACGTTTTCGTTGTTTTTCAAGCTTTTTTCTAACTCTGTAGTTTTTGATTATATGTCAGATTTTAAACTGACAACTACATTAGCTAAACTATGCTGTTTTGCAGCTATACCTTCTAATTCAGTGTGAAGCAATATCAAGCGATCAGCGAATTCAGTTTGTATGGGTTGATTTGTCAAGACGTTTGTGTTATTTGTCAACTTACTAATTCTATAACTCACCAATTCTTCAATATTCCTTGATTTGTCTCTACATTTATATCCTAGCTTTGAAAGCATTTATTTAATTGATTTATTTTGTTTAACAAGTTCTATAATTGTTTCAACAAATGAGTTTGTATTAATAATGTTTTCCATTAATAATAGACATTGCACCATACGAATGTGTTCCAATATCATGAAATTTGTAACCAGAATATACAATATTTCCTTTTAAATATTTTGATAATTCGACAGGTGAACCATGTCCGAAAGAATCAAAAAAATAATTTAGTTTACCATTCTTATACCATTAAGCCCAATGCGTTCCTTGATTATTTGCACTGTCTAGGTTGGTATTCCTATTTTATGATTGTTAAGCCTTAATGGTAAAGTATCTCTCATAAAAACACTAAGGAAAATAGAAGGTCCACATATTTTTCTTGCCTATTTATCCATTTCAGTATTTGAAAGCGTTTTTACGGATAAGGTTTTAAATACAGATCTTCTCCTAAAAAACCCCCACCATTCTTTTTTTCTATTTCAGGGTTATGTCTGTGTTTCAGCTAAAGCTTAATTTTGATATTTTTCTATATTAACGACATTTAAACCGGCGAACTGGCTGAGTGGTGAAAAGCATTTCACGTCCTCAATAAGTTTCACAGGTGAAGCCAGGGAGCGAGCCCTGGTCTGTGAAATCAACAGCTCGCCGGGGCTGGCTGTATGGTTCGAGTTGGCATGGCTGTGGGTGCAGAAAAGTCTGTGGGAAGCTGTGTGCTGAGTGAAGAAGGAAGAACAATTCCACTCTGTCCATAGCTCCTCTCAGTGACTGTGCTCACTGCCTACTCCTTCTTCATAATATACCATGCACGCCAGCTACTCACTACAGTGGGTAACTAGAAAGGCACACATTGGCTTCGGGAGGGCGTGAGAAACCTTTCTAATTCCTCTGTGCCGCCTGGAAGGTCGCCTTGTGGAGTCCTCGCTGGCTTGACCACTAAAGTACATGGCATGCGACAATGCGCTACGGGTAAGTCCCGAAATACAACTTGACGATCCTGGTCTGCAGTAATTTAGCAACTTACCAAGGTACCCTCTCACTGGCAATAGCCACTAGTGGTATGCTCTATAGCTTACCTACTGTGTCCTAGCCACAAAGCAAATAGCATGAGTATGTCGAAAGACGCTAACTCTAAATGCAATAATAATAATAATAATAATAATAATAATAATATTAACGACATTTATTACTTGACTAACACCATCCGCAGCAGCAAAAATTTCTCCTATAATAGCAGCTGCTTTAGTAATTAAAGAAATTAAGTTTTAATTATTAGTTACTGTTCTTTAATTGATATAACTGAGCTTTAGTCAAAATAAAAGGGTAACTATCTTCAGTATTTACTTGATTTCTAGCTAAATGTAAGGTTATGCCTGTTTTATTTGTAAAAGCATTACCAATACCAGTATATTGTTTTTGATTCAAAGATATATTGAAAGCCATTTATTAGAATTAAAAAATAATAATAATTGTTCTTGTTTCTAATGGAATGGATTCATATAGACCACTTGCATTTTTTAATTACCTGAAGTCAATATAGACACTACTCTCTCTCTAAAGATAACAACATAAGCTTCAGTATTAGCAGGTGGAGGTGTGGAAAATTAAAAACGAAGATTGACAGAAAGTGTGTTACCATGAATTCTTTGTTCTTGAACTGATGTATCAAAACAGTAAATTGAAAATACGCTCTGGTATAAACATGGACCAATTTTAGGCTTCTCACCTGTGAATATTTCACGAAAGTTTAAATATCTGTCATAATGCTCCAAGAAAGCAAACCCTTTGGTACCTCCTCGTAAATGATTTCCAAGATAACTTACATCATTCAAAGATATACTAGCATCAAGAACATTACAGTGATCAAACAGAAATATTGAATTTTTGGGTATTTTATCGATTAGTTTGAAAAACAACTGCAAAACCTAAAATCTTTTCAGGTCCAGAAACGTATGCTAAAGCCCGACTAAAACTCGATGTAGATGGTACAGAAAATTGTTCTAGTTGTTTAATTATAAATTTAAATGGTATTTTAGGTTGAGATAAAAGAAAGCTAGATATTTTTGCTGACATATAAGGATTTAATTCAATATAAGATACACTCTATTTAATTGAAGAAATAATAATAAAACCATCATCAACATCATCAACATTAGATGTTCGAGCACTAGATTTAAATATTGTATTTCCGTTTATGACACGGTTACATACAACAAACACTCTCTCAAGACCAGAAAGTATTTTATCTTTAAATCCAAAGATATGGGAAAATGGAATAATAAATTTGGCTTTTCCTTTATCTGCGGCAGCAGTATTACTGTTGAATAATAAATCATGTCTATTTGCAAACCCTGGATTTTTATTTAATGTAGCTAAATATTCGTCATTATCTGAAGACCATGATTGTCTATGACCTCTATTTGAACTAAATCCATCATTATATTTTAAAAGGCCTTGTACTAGTGTTGTATGTCCTACATTTGTAAAATCTTCAATTGTAGTATCATCAAATTGTAACATCACTTTAATAAATAAGAACATTGGACTATTATTAGCTATTGTTATCAATTCTGTACTAGCATATCGTGTACCACTAGATAGTTTTACTAAATTCACTTCTTAAATAAAGAAGCTTTTTTTAGTAAAAAGTAGTTGTCTACATTATCATTTCGAATTGTTATTCCTACTCTCCTGTTTAAATAAGAACTTGCCTGATGCAAATAGCCAGCAAATTTGCAAAATTTTATTGCATCTGCTGTAGTTATTGGTGCTTCAAGATCGAGATATTTTTCTATCGTTTTATGAGCATTCATTTGTATACTAAAATAAATTAAGAAAAAATATATTTAAATATGATTGTGGACGAATATATACTACTCGAAAACATCATAGACATGTTCAAACAAAAGTACATAAAAATAATATTTTTCAAAAGCCAGCATATATAAACTTTTATTCTTAAATTATTTTTCTTATAAATAGGGTGATAGAAAAAATAATTTCAGAAAAAAAACAACACTTGTCTTTACTAAATGTTAAAGAATTACAATATATTGCAAAAAATCTACAAATAAAATATATACATCAGTATAAAAAAAAATCTACTACAAGAAATTATAAATACTGAAATGAATAATAACAAAAGAGACTTATTTAATAATTTTGCTTTTGATGATGAATTATTTATGGTTTTTAGACAAACAAGAATAAACAAAAGTTAAATGTGAACGATGCTCTGCTTATGCTGAAGAAGGGCACGCTTCTAAACACATAACAGAAACCTTTATTAAAGTTGAAAAATGTTTTGACTCTAGGCTAGAAACATTTCAAATATAACTGATAATTATAAACTCGATATAGAAAATTATATGTTAAACATTAAAGAATCAGGCATTTCTTGGATTAATGAAACATTAAAGCATAAAAATATAAAGATTAATTTAGCTTTAGAATGTGAATTTAAAAAACAAGATGATGAAGAATTAAAAATGAGACATGCATTCCAATTACAAAATGTAGATTTAATGCAAGGGTTCCATTTAGATTTGTTTTAGAATACTCAAAAGGAAATGTTTATTGCACGATGTGATGAATTTGAAGCAAAAGGACCTAGCGGGATATATGATAAAATAATTTTGTTGCAAATCAATATAAACAAATTTAATCCATGTGGAAGTAGTTCATACATTGAGTTAACAAAATGGGTAAAAGACAAAACAGCATGCAATAATATTAAAAATTAAGATAATAAGTGTTTTCTCTATAGTGTATTAGCTTGTTTATATCCAGCAGCAGATCATGTAGAAAGAGTATCAAAATATTCTCATTATTTAGATTCAGTAAAATGTGGCGATATAGAATTTCCAGTTAAATTTATAAATATATTTGAAAAGCTAAATAGCATTAATTAACTGTTTTTGGTATTAAAAAACTTTCAATATTTCCTCTTTATCATAATAAAAAACAACAATGTGAAACCAATATTGATTTATTATACTTTACTGAAAACAATAAAACTGATTATTGCTGGATTAAAAACTTATGTAAATTATTAAACAGCCAGTTAAGTGCTGAAATGCATACAAATTATTTTTGTAGACGATATTTGGCATATTCCACAAGATATCAGGATAATTTAAACAAGCATCAAGAATTGTGTTTTATTATTAAAACATGTATTCCTATAGTGCCGTCAATGAAAGGAAATAAACATGTAATGGAAAAACCAGTTATTCAATTCAAAAGCTTTCAAAAACTAACAAGACATCCTTATGTAATTTATGCTGATTTTGAATCGTTTTTAAAACCTATACATACATGCAAATGCAATCCAGAAAAATCTTTTACGAAACAAAACACAGCTTCATACTCCTTCAGGTTATGTTTTATATGTTAAAAGTGTTTATAATAATTTCACGGAACCATTAGTAAGTTATAGAGGTGTTAATGCAGACACACATTTTATTAATAGTTTAATGAAAATTTCTGAAAAAATTCATTCGTTTATGAAACAAATTATACCAATAAAAAATATTGAATTAAAAACATATATTGTGGCTACAAAATTTTATCTATGTAAACGAAAATTTTCAGAAACTAATCCAACGGTTAAAGATCATGATCATTATACTGGAAACTATAGAGGAGCAGCATGTAATAACTGTAACTTAAATAATAGAAATGCTACATTTATACCAGTAATTTTCCATAACCTTTCGAGTTATGACATGCATTTGTTTGTAAGAAATCTATGTGGGGATAAAAGTAAAATATCATTGATACCTGATAATGAGGAAAAGTATATTTCATTAACTAAAACACTCAGGTTAACAGAAGATGAATACATTAACTTAAGGGTGTTTGATTCATTTAGATTGTTACAAAGAAGCCTAGCTACATTATAAACTAATTTCAATTTTAAACAATCAAGAGAAATTACAAATTATTTTACGGAACAAAAACAAAGTATTTTATTTAGAAAAGAAATAAAAAATGAAAAAACAATAATACATAGAAAAAGGATTTATCCATATGAATATATGAATGATATAAATAAATTTTCAGAAACTCAATTACCTTCTATAGATAAAATTTTTTCTTCTTTAACAAACAAACATGCTAGTAAGATTAATTATGATCATGCATTGGAATTATTTTTATATGAAATATCTAAGTGATTGGCATGATTTATATAACGTATCCAGTAGTAATATTCGTACTATTTATAGTATAGTAATATTATAGTAATATTTATACTCGTAATCCATTCGTAAATCCAATTTTACTCCTGTGTAATTAAGCATACAATCCCAAACACAACCAGGGGTAGTATAGTACCAAGCTGGATCTAATTTATAAACACTATTTAAAGCTAAATCTCTAAAACTTTCGAAAACATCTGCTCAAACTGGATGTATTACTTTTAGCAGATGTTTTCAAAAATAGAGATTTAGCTTTAAATAGTGTTTATAAATTAGATCCAGCTTGGTATTATACTACTCTTTTTTTGATTGGCATTGTACGCATAAATACACAGGAGTAAAATTGAATTTAATAATAGATTACGAAATTTATTTATTTTTTGAAAGTGTTATTTTAGGGGGTATAAGTCAATGTAGTAATCGATATTCTAAAGCAGATGATAACACCCAAATGGTATATATAGATGCAAATAATCTGTATGGTTACGCATTATCTTAGTTATTACCTAAACATGATTTTGAATAAATGAAAGAAGATGAATTGTTGAATTTGAACGCTCTTTTGAATACATCTGACGATACTGGCTACGTTTTTGAGGTTGACTTATCATTTCCAAGAGATTTAAAAATGCACAATAAATTCAATGATTCGCCACTTGCACCAGAAATCGCTTTACTACCAAGGGGAAAAGTTAAAAAGTTATTTTGCACTTTTAATGATAAAAGAAACTATATTATTCACTACAAACTACTTAAATTATAACAAGATTTGGGTATAGATATAATCAAAGTTCATAGAGAAATTAAGTTTACTCAAACAAATTTTATAGCTAAATATATTGAATTTAATACAAAGCAAAGACAATCTGCTAAGAATAATTTTGAAAAGAATTTTTGGAAACTAATGTCACATTCTGTATTCTGAAAATTAATGCAATCAGTTAAAAATCAACAAAATATATGATTGCATTCAGATGAAGACACTTCAACGTGCGCTTAATAAAACAACTTTCAAATCTAGAACAATATTTAGTGAAAATGTAGTTGCACTACATAGTTATAGGACAAATAAATTTAACAAAGCATTTTATATTAGACAATCAGTTTTAAACCTTTTGAAATATTTAATGTATGATTTTCATTATAATGTGATAAATAAGAGTTTGAAGACAAAGCAAATTTATTGTACATGGACACTTACAGTTTTATTTATGAAATAAAAAATACTAGCTTTTATAGTTTCATGGATTTAATCCTTCTTATTTTGCTACATCTGATTATTCGAAAGATTACAAACTTTTTTCAGAAGAAAATAAGAAAGTTATAGGAAAATTTAAAGATATTGTAAAGTAACGACTCAATGGGAAAGTGCTTAAAAAGAATTCGTAGGAATAAGGTCTAAAATGTATAGTTACAGAACACATAATAAAGTAAAAAAAAAAGATTGAAAGGAATTAAGAAATGTATACTAAAAAATGAAATTCGTTTTGAAGGTTTTAAATCTTTTTTATTTGAGAAAACGAAACAATATCATAAACAGTGCTTAGAAGTACTAATAATGTGATTTACACACAAGAACTTCATAAAAAAATTTTATGTTGGAAAGATGATAAAAGATATTTAATTGAGGGAAGTGCTGATACATATGCTCATACTGATGTATTAAAAACGTAACAGATATGAATTGTCTTTTCGAAATAAGTATAAGTAAATAGAAAAAGAGAATATATTATATGATTTAAAAGCAGATGCGCGCCTTTAAGATGTTTATCACAATCTTAAGACAGGATATCGAAGTATTAAAGATTTAGCTCTTAAAACAAGTATTACCTTAGTTAAAACAAATCATATCTAGAAACTAGGGATTGCAAAACCGGCCATTTTTTAAAAATAGAATTTCGGTTTCGGTTATTAGCAAAAAACCGAAAACCGGTTTCAGTTTCGGTTTTGACCATAAGGAATATATGCGTGGTGAGCTCTGTTTTCCAAGCATGTTTCATCAACGTTTATTGATT
>JAQFZC010001939.1:0-25848 GCA_034695205.1 Dicyrtoma fusca | reverse complement strand
CAGATTTGTGCTGATTTCTTAAGTACGGTGGTCACTATATCTTCAATAAGCAGCGACGGAGGAATTCCCTGATCCTTTATAAAGTCAAGAAAGTATTTAGTAATGGTTCCTCTTGCCCCAATGTAAATAAACATTTCCATACGCGAAATATATAGACGTGTGTAATTTTAGCCATTGCTACATATTTGTTTTTAGTTCCAAAAAGTACCCTAGTCGTTTTTTAAAAAATAATTATGAAGCGATTGAATTGCCCAATTATATGAAAAATCTGCCTGTCTCCTTGCTCAACTTCATAGACGTCCGTTGTTATTAATAGAAATATTTAAATTGGAAGCCGTGCTACGGTTCTATAGAAGCATAGGTAGACAGATGTACTAAAAGATGGTGATATATAGGTAAGTAGAAAGAACAATTGAGCACGTACATGCCATGTTCATACACGCACTCTCAATGCTAAGGTTCGCTCCCTTGCTCTTTGAAAAGGCTCTGGATTTGGAGCTGAATGGAGAATTCTTTTCTGTGAAGCATGAAAGTGTGCTGCATCAATCTTTTCACTTGAGGATTTCTTGAGAAGGTCCAACCAATTTGCTCTGTCAGACCTTTTCAATATCCCATATTTTAGTTAACCTAACGTCCATTTCCCTATTCATCCATTCCAATCTATTTAAATTCCACATTCAAATCCTTCCACGATCCATGATACTTGCTTTCCCCTGCTTTCTCTGCGTACTATGTCGTTATTGACGGCGCAAAATGGCCAAACGTTCAGCTAAACCTAAAATATCCACATTTTAAAGTACTACTAGTCCCTACTTTAGAGTTTAGTCGTATACCTTCAAAAATTTGACAAACTACATACAACTTTGCTCCTTCAGTCACGATTTAATGTTGTATGGAATGCCATGGTAGGGCTTAGCATGGTTAGCTTTTGGCTACTTTATAGTTTGTTCATATTCACTGTGCGCCATAAAAGCCGTGACTACTCATATAATGTTCGCTTTCTCCTCTACTTTCCCTTTCACCACTTACCTCTCTTTCCACAAACTCAAAAACTAAATCCAAAAATCGGAATTCGGACTCTTGAACTCGTGAATAGATTATCCTTACATTTATTTATTGGACTCGCAATGCTCAGTAATCATGAATGCGCGTATTTACCTGTGACCTAGATACTAAGGTAGGTAAGTAATCTATAGCATTACACTTTCCACTTGAAACTCTGCAAAAATTCCTTGAACGAAGGATTTTCTATTTTTATACGTTTTTGATTTTTAATTTTAAACCAATGGTGGACGAAGTAAATTCGAATAGGTAGGTCATACTTTCATATCTAAAAATGTGTACTAAATTCTTCAAATGCTCAGCTTGTTGGGATGTAAATAAACTAATTCAGAAAATATTGAAGCATAAGTGCTCATGCGTTTGCTTAAATATTACAAAATTAATTATATTTGCATTTCTATTCAAAATGTAACGTCAATTGAATAAAGTAAAACAAAATTCCTGAAAGATTTCAGTGCTGCTGATTGCTCGTACAAATGCTAAGAAGTATTGCTACTAAATACGGACTAGTACATAGTAATAAACATTAAACACCCTGTAGGTAATAGATCTCGGACGTTCAAGGTGAGAGCTGAAGACTTGTTCTGGTTCAGCTTCCTTCCAGATATATCAAGAAAGATTGTGAGTGTATGCTTGGTATGCTCTAGGAAGTTGGTGGGTTAGAATGGGAATAAATGAAATAAGAGCTGCTTCCTAATATCCCTATGGTATCCGTTGCTATTACTATCACTCGGGCCCCTTGCGTGGGGTGGTGCACGTAGATTTGTTGTGTTGGTTTGGAGGAGAAAGTAAAAGTGGAGAAAGCAGAACGAGAAGGAGTACAGAGCGGAGGACAGATTGGCTTGGCTTGGCTTGACAGACAGAAGGAAGCGTAGCATTGGAGATTAAAGTGGGAAGAGATGGAGAGACACATTAAGTAGAGATATCTATTCATTGGTGCGGAATGGATAGGTTGCACTCAACGCCTGCTTCAAATACAAGCTTCGCTTCCCTCACTCCATGTGTGTGTGTACGTGTCTGATTTCTCTTATTTATTTCGTTTGCATTGAATGGGTTCAAGGTTGCCATTGGACATCTATAGATATCCATGGGTCCCAGCTCCCACAAATCCAGCACCTTGCCATGCCATGGAAACTCTCAACATCATGAGCTTCTTCGCGTACTTTCACTTCTATGTACTTCCTACTACCGACACAAGAATTTGCCGCCACATCGTCTAATTACATACTGCTTTTTATATGGATGTTCTAAGTAAAAGTAGCTAGATACATGCATACATACTCATGTAAAATATATCTTTCGCAATCGTCCTTGAAAGTTTTTAGCTTATCAGTAGTAGTTATAGTTTATGTAGTCTACATATGTATATGTCCGTACATTTACTAAAGTTGAAGCAATGGCGGTTCTAGAATAATTTGAAATGAAGAAAATGCAGAACAGGACACAGGTAATATGCGTTTTTAAAAAGGTTTATTTTAGATTGACTAAATAGATTAAGTCAATTAATTCTTGGTACTATATGATCTGATTTGGTCTTAAACCTTATATGATTAAGTAAATCATCAAAACAGCAAAATCGCCCTCATTTTTCTTTCACTGAGTTTCAACATGAATGTGTAGCTAGAAATTCAAACTGGGTCAACTACGAAGTATTCATCCCAGTTTATTTTGGGTATTGTTTATTTGAATATTGTAGCTACACTGATTATTATTAGTTACGTCAACATTCTTGCACAACATTAACAATACTATCTAATATCTATGACACACATTACAACAATGTACGTGAAAGTTTCATCGTCAGATACAAAATGATATCAAAAAGTAAGGGCTGAGAATGCGTGTATTATACATAGTCATTTTTCGTTTTACACAGGACTGACTTTTATGCGAGTGGAGGACAGGAAGGCCTTATCAGAGAAAGTGTGACCAGATAACGGATGATGATGAGTTGCCCAGGTCCGAAACTATCTACCTATGTAAGAGCCTATCTGACGCTGTTATCTTCGGCTCTCTGTTTATAAACGCAGCATTAGGTAATAGTAATGGTAATGGCGATAGTGAAGATGATAGTGGAGAACCAACACTGTTCCGTCCTTTCCTGTACAAACCTCTGTATAATTTTTTCGGTGTTCCTTCCTATCTTGGCCATGAGCCATGGGGAAAACGGCGGCTGTCTTTGAAATAATAGAGCCACTGAATTTATTCCTCTTTCCATACACACAAGCCGCATTTTATTCTCTGTTTTATGTACTGTTTATGTCATTTATGCACACACCAGGGTAATAACTATATATATATTCAAAAATAATCCATGTGATAAGTGCACGCTTCAATTCCACGCCATTGTCGGCAATATTTACTGCCATGTTGCAGCATGTACGTAGATATATCATAGACATAAAGGGATATCGGTCGTGTTGCGTTCTAAATCTGGCTCCTGTCTCCTTCCAGAAGCCTCAATAAATACGGAAGCAGAAAAATTCACAAATACCTAGAAACATGTATGCTAAAGGATTCAGAATTAGTCGCACAAGCGTAGGAGTCCTTGCTGGTATTGAATTTTGAAGTAATATAGCAATAATCCAATTCAAGGACGCAGTTATGGAGATCCAAAATGAAGGAAATCAGACTTGAGATTTCTAGGCACCGTGAAAATTCAAAAAATTGCCCCCGGTCATAATTCAGTCTTGATGCGAAAACCCTAGGTCATCTTTCCAAGCCCTGTCATGGTTCACATTTTTGCGGTATATTTTCAGACCATGTTTTATACTTCCTTAATAGTCAAAGGGAGAGGTGCAAAATTCTCAAAATATTGTATACATCACATACAAACAGTCCCCAGGAAGTGCAAAACGCTATAATCTACGCTTCTTGGAAGGAACTAACTTTGGCTCTCTAAAATGTTCTAATACTGTGCTTTGAAAGGAAGAAAACTCCCCAATGAAACAATGCTGGAAAGTATGAGAAGGAAGAGTGAAAGTTGAGGGAAAGGAGAAATTTCATAGATTTGCATGTGGACAGGTACAAGAATTAATCATGAGCGTGGGTTGAGCGTATAGAAGCTGAGTTGAATGGTGTTAGACTTGAAAAGTGCATGTGGCGATGGGATGCGACGACGGTGACGGTGAGGATGACGGTTTGAGTCTCGTCTCACTCACTCAAATCCCTCCGTCTCGTCTCAAGGAAAACAATGAAGTATCGATTTTGTAATTTGTCATTTTTCGAAGGTGGCTAACGTGACTTCTCGCCTCTGCACACTACACCTACATTTCATATTGAGCTAGCTCCAGCACTGTCACTGCTACCATCACCGTATTTGTATTACATACCTTGTAGTAGAGCCTAAGGAACAACGTCATTCTCCTTATAACGGAAGTATATGTTGGTTTTTAGTTTAAAAATTAGAGCACTTACTCCGTTATGCACGTTGTAACACGACTAGTACATCTGACAAAATACACTAAATGCATGTTGTTTCATTAAATACATACTGGTCGTTCTGCCGTGACTTTCTCCACATTAGTAACACGTTTGTTGTTCCATTTCATTTTCATGCTCATTTCAGTGACTGTATGGTTGGACACGGACCTAAGGCTTTCGTTACAAAACGACAAATGGCGCTCACGCACTAAAAGACAACCGTAAACTCCATCCGTAATTATACACCTACGAAAATAACACCAGAACCAGAACCAGAACCAGATTCATCCAACCAACCCATGCTACACCTTCCTACTGCATCACAAATGTTGTACTGTGGAGTTTACCACGGTACAAATTAAAATCTGATAATAAATAATTTCAAAACTTCAAGTCGAACTGCGGAAACCCCAAAACTTTTCCCCCGACATTGAACATTGAGCTTGAAAATCATTTAAGTGAAAATTAATCTTATCTTGTGTGTAGTCCCCTCACTTTCCTTGTCTGGCCACTCGAGTGCAGTGCAGTGTAGTGTGTTCCCAAATCCAACTCATCTAACTTAAGATCAGCTTTGGTCTTTTAATGGCATTCCTATACTTTTAAGTTAAAATAGTTTTGTGGAGCTATGCTTCAGCGAGACACACCAAGACACTTTCTCTGGCTATGTGAGCATACACTTAAGTCTAACGAATGATATTATCAAATTGGCTAAATTAAATGCGTGCATGCACACGCAGAGACAGAGGCAGCGTCGAACATAAAAGTGTCGTAGGGAAGCAAGGAAAGCAAGTTTGATGGAAATGAATTTAGCTCATTAGGGAAGTCTCGACAAAAGATTGAATCTAGTCAATTTCCAAAATCCAAACTTTCTCTCCCACCCTCTGCGCTTATGCTGGCTAAATCTGTCGGTTAAGCTACCGTCTTCCTTCGTTACTTCAAGTCCTGGAAGGTGGATTAGAACATGACTATAGTAGCTAATACGTACTTAAGTATAGGGGTACGTGTATGGTTTGGCTATGGTGTTGAGCGAGAAGGGAAAGACGGATCTTTGATGTAAAATCGGATTATAATCGTTGAGAGTTAATTCGTCATTGTTACAAGCGTTTCCTATTTCCTATAATTATAAATTTCACTTTGGTTCAATTCTATCTCCCTTTCTACTTGGATTGTGTCGTGTCATGTTCTGTGGTTGTTCCCTCTCCTTGATTTTACGAGTGTGTTTGCTGTACTCAACTAAGAACAAAGTTGTCACTACAGATACAGGCAATACATTTGTTGATATGTACGTGCAATCGGAAAATACAAGCAATTTCAATTCAGCTACCGTTTCTCATACTACTTTTGAGCTTTTTACCTGGTAATTATTTTTTGTAAATTTTAAACATGGGATAACTGATTTATACGGTATCGTATGACTAGAATTAAATCAGCTGTTTTTATAAATCTACTAGGTTTTTTTAACAACACAGATCATTAATGTATATTATTGCATTCGAAGTTGTTCATCTTTTTGTGCGTAAAATGTTGAAGAAACTACATGTTTTAGGAGTCCAGCCTAAGCAGTCCATACAGAAGCCGTGGTGTACAAGTGGCTTTCTCTAACCTGATATTGTACTAGGCAATAAGAAATCGACGTTGAAATCGAAATCGATCTCTTACATACATATGTATATACAACGGAAAAAATAATTCCAGGAACGTGCTCTGCAGAGAAATGTGCTCTAAATGGAAAGCAAGCAGTTCCGGTTCCAATCTAATTTTTATGGTTTTTATATTACGTCTTCTTCAAACTGCAACAGATCAATTGTCTCGATATGCTTTTTGCCTTCACGATATATTACTGGAGCCTAACTGCTTATAATTTTATCTTCTGCCTGGATTGAGGAGTATGTATTACATCTGTATGTATTTCTACCTCAATACAATATTAGCCATTTATAGCTGACCGCGGCAAGAACAGTAGAGTGCCCAGCGGTGAAAAGTAAAAGGAAAGAAAGTATAGGAAGCGGTAGGCTAGTGTTTCTCTTTGCTGTACAATATGATATGATTGATACACAGAAAATACGAAACAGACAAGACCTTGACTTTCTCCGTTTTTCTTATCTATATATTCCTTTTATTCTTTTTGAAGAAATTGCTTGTACGTTTCAGAGAAAGTACTCGTACACCTTAAGTGTAATCTTACTTCCTGAAGCGTTTTTGGACTTACTGATAGGCATATGCAACAAATACCGACTCAAAGTCCTATAGTTTCTTACCTAGAATGTTTTGAAGCTGTGCAGATAACTTTACCTTTGCTTTTACTTTAGTTTGGCATTGGCTTGGATTTACTGTTACTGTTAGTTGTTGGATTTGTCTAGCAAGGCAGTAGACGGTGGGTTTCGTTTTCATAGTTTCTGGATTGTGGTTTTCAGTTTTCATCTGAATGTAATCTGTAATAATGCACCAAGCTACAAGGCATACTCCGAACCTTTACAGAGGCACAGGAGATACGAAATCCAATACCAAAACCAATACAAATAAAACAGCTGAGATTAAGTAGCAAAACGACTCATATTCAATACTTCGTCACCGATTCGAAACCGTTTTGCCCCTACCCTTTGTTGTCCAACAATATTTTTTCCTACACTGTTTTTTTCCAACACTGTTCTGTCGGTACACTGCACTGTTTTGTCCCGTACCCTGTTGTCAAAGTAAACTGTAACAGTTTTAACCTTTTTTGTAAAATGCCAAACGTTACACAGCCCCGTTTTAATGGAGTAGTGCACCTTTTAGAATTTCTAGCAGCCAAATTAACTCAGCAGTTAAGCCTTTCCATAGTCGTCGAACGCGTTCTTTACTTGCTAAAAATTAGTGAAAGGCACCTTTTCTTCAAGGATGAAAACTATTGTACTAAGTACGTAATTAGTAGCTGTCAAAACATCTCATTTTGTTACGTAGTGTAACATTAAGGACTTTTCAAATGCGTTGTTTTGCTTCCTAACCTCTAATGCTCGAAGGTCCAGGGAGATAGTGAGAGTGCGGTGGTTGTTGGATTTGAGCATATTATCTGTATCTCTCCCTTGTCTACTGTCTACTCTCTACTCAGCCCCATCATAAATATATCTAAAGCAAGGGGGAATAGATAGCAGCAAAAACAAGAACCACGGATCAAAAGGGAAGGAGGAAGGAGGTAAAAATCCATTTGTTTGGGCCTGAACTGTAGTCTACTCACGTAGTAATGTGTGCGGTTGTGTGTGTGTGTGGCTCTGGACTATGTAATGCTTTTCTCTGGTCCTGGTCAGTCCTCTAAGGAGCATGAAGAATATGTTTTGTGTAGCGTGATGTACAGAAGAATGTATTCACATGCTACAAATGGATAGTCATCCATAGATTCTGAGAACAAGGGATCAAAACATTATCAGTGGAAAGGTATAACTTTATCTTTGACTTCAGCTATCAATTCATTTTTCTACATTTTATTTTATACAATCGCTTCAGAGCCGTTGAAATATAATTAAAACATCAGTATTACAGTTTTCATATAGAGCGGGAAGCGTAAAACTTGAATTTGATGCATTTAATTAGTAATCCATTAACTCTCGTCATTCCTCCAAAGCAAACTTTCTCCAGACCCAAAGAAGGGTAACCACATTACAAGTCATGCCACGTTGGATGGCAAAGCCGAAAACTTACGCACAAGAACCTCAAATACTTGTAATTATTTCCCCACCTATTTATAGAAATGTGACAGTTGAACCCGAAACTCAACTAAAGCCCAAACAAAGTCAAGACAGTCGGCAGTCCGGAGGGTGAGGGGAAGAAAGGGAAAGTCTATCAGACTAGAAAACTATAAAGTCGTGACCACATTAAATCTTAAGCCGTTCCAAGCTTATCAAGTAGCGTCACAGTCCCATTTCATATACATATCTATACAGGTACATACATAGTAGGTACTGGTCAAATATACGTAGCAGAATTGCTTTCTCCAACCAAATCTAGTGGGAAACTAAAACAAAAACAAGGAAAATGAAATATATCGAAAAAGTTTGAAAGTAAATTCCAGCCCTCAGAAAAGTGTGAGAAAGTCAATAGCTGTCCCGCAGCTTGAGCTTATGTACTTACATGGACTTGATTTCAAAGAGACTGTTCTGTACTGCACACACACTACTAACGAATGTGTGTACCTGTATATACCTATAAGTACGAATCTCTTTCAAATAGCGATATCTACACACAATATCAGCTTTTAAAAAAAATCATGAATGGAATAAGCCCCTATTTAATCTAACGTTTTACTTTCTCTTATAATGTCAGAGAAAGTACTTACATTTTTTGGAGATTTGATTTAACAATGCTGCTGACCGCAGATAGAACTTTCTGCATTTTCGAATTAAATACTAGCAATGTGATCCTTGGCAAGCTTTCTCTTGAGTTCAAGTACCACACCACTTACGATAAGTAGGGAGGTAAGTCAAGCCGTGTATGCTGGCTATATATGTATACCTACACCTACACCTAAAGCAATGACGCCAGAGAGAAATAAGATGCCGGGAGCTTAAGCTATTTTTTATCACCGAATATCTCCCTGTTGAGCTGGAAGCATTTTATCAGATCTGTTGATGTTGGTAAAATACATATTAGGCAGGGAAAGGAATTAACTAGTGAGACGAGAAGGAGCCCTAAATAATATAATACAGTCGTGTAGCCACTTCGCTAATGCCAAAGCCGACGCCAACTTTGATATAATGCAATCGCATCCACTACGGGTTTGACTTCCCTTGACTTGGCTTTTACTACATGTTTGAGTTGAACGTCTCCAGTTTTTTTTCTCTTTGTTTTCCCTCGACTGGGCTGATGCGGGTAGGAGATACAGAAGACCGTGGTGGCGGCGGTGGTTGTAGTGGGAGTATATAAGGCTGCCAGTTTGATTACTATTCTGGTGGTTGAGACTGGAGAGAGAGGGGCTAACCTTTTCGCCGCATGCTCTTGTCAATTCTTTCCTGAACGGAAACTTTTAAAAGCATTTCTTTTCTGTGAACAATCTCTAGACTTTCTCCTGAGCACATGTACAGCTCTCTATGTAGTGGCTGAGGATCTGTCATCTGTACGGAGAAGGAATTGGAATTGTTTGGAGTGTGTGTTTGTGTGTGTGTGTGGTTTAGGTTGGGCTGGTCGCTGGTCTAGAACTTGAACTCCTTCATTCTTTCCCTGTTTATTTTCTCTATGGCTATTATCATGTCAAACTTCCTTCTTGAAGGTACATAGTTTTTCTATAGCACGTATCTATAGACTATAGGCGGCTAGTGCCAGTATTGTTATGCTGCAAAATGCATACACTAAACCTTCTGGCTTCGACTTGTGTCGACAGTCGACATGGAAGTATGGAAGTTGAGTGTGTGTGTCTGGATGTATGATGTGCAGTGATGCTAGTGAAAGCTGATTTCCAAGTCCAAGTCAGAGTAGAGACAGCTAGATACTAAGAAATACTTATGTTGGCTCAACCTGTTCACCGTATCAAACTGAAATAAGATGTGAATGATAGTTGGTTGGGAGCACCTGGAGATTTCATTCCAAAGAACATTGCATCGTATGTAACATAGTTTAAGAATAGGTGCTTTGCATGCATGTAAGGGGCCTTGCAAGCATTACGCCAGACGAAAATGGTAAAAGCCGGTATTATGCTTTGATTTATTTATATAAATTGGGCAAACAATTACCTTATTTTACACCATGTCAAAATGTTACAACAGGTCTTTTTTATCAAAAATGACGTATCAATCATCACGTCTTCTTCCTTAAAAAGATGTGTTTATTTCTCTTAAAAACATTATGCATTATCATACTAAAAACGCTATTATTACATTTTGAAATTTTATGAAACAATTTTATGTTTCTTTTAAAACGCTTTTTTTAGTGTTTTGAACCTTTTTAAAGTGGTATTTTCTTGCCTGGTACGATTAAAACGCTACACTGACGTGTTTATTTTAAAAAGCTTAAAATAATGCTTCATACTTTTGCAGAACGACCTGGTAATACATACATAGTAGTAAAACGGGCATTTATTTTTGTAGTACCGAAACCGAAAGCTATTGCTCCACCCAAATGGTTCGTAATCATATTTACAAGGCCCCTCAACCGAAGAAACTGTGACTGAGCGCCCATAAAGTAATACATGCTCGAACATATTACAGACTATGTATACGTATATGGTGCAACAAGGCGGAACGAAATGCTGCGAAAAAGACAAATGTGAAACCCGCAACTGGAAGGTGTACTATGTACATACATACGTAGCTTGATTCGAATGCCTCCATTAGAGACAGAGATTGGTTTGCCAGTGCACATTAAGAACACTATAACTCTTGCTTTTACCCTTTTGCTCCATCCTTGGCTGTTATGTATAGATCAACATAATATATGCATACGTACATGAAGCAGGAATAAATGTCTTCATGTTATGTATTTTTCTTCCACGGGTTGTCCTTGTCAATTGAACTGAGCGTTTTGACTCAATTCACTCGTCTTTTTATAGTCCTGTCGATCAGTGGACAGGAAAAATAATGGAAAGTCAAGTCACACTAGAAAAATAGAGGCACATTTTTATCTAGCTAAACTTTTACTCTACCGAGCTGGAGTACCTAAAGAAAGTTAAACTAAATAACCTCGGCAAGTTTATCAAAATCAAAAGCTTGTCGTCCACAATCGTATAAGTATCGATTTCATATGTATATCCTAGTTTAAAAAGCAAAAATTGCTAACTTTATGTTTCGAAGCATTTTATGATTTTAAGAGTATAAAGGTTGAAAAGCAGCTTGCATCATCAAGCGGTTACGTAGTGTTATATTGTGTGTATTTACAGATTTATGTAACCTACATACGTATTTAAATATGCACCGAGCATGTTAGTTACGTCGAAAATCAGGAAATATGGGAAAGCGACATTCAATTCAAACTCTAGTGATTGGATTTTGACATGGAATTGACTAGCGTTGAAATTGTTGCTGAAATATTAAAATGCAGTCATGACACGCCATTCCTAAAAGATATTAAATTGTCTCTTTTTTTAATCTTTGCACGTGTAAAATGTTTTGATTATTTTTTACACGCTTTCCCTACTGTATTGACACTGCACTGGCCAAGGATTGAATGAAACTACACACGCTATGCTGATAGTATGGTTGGCAGTAGATGCTATTATCGGAAGAAAGTAGATAGCAAACCTAATTCAATTTAGCTTTGCTATCCCCTAAACGTAAAATAGGGTTTTGATCTAAAATGCATAATGAAAAGTCAGTGTAGTGTCATTACCTGACGTGCCTAGTTTTTACCATGAAAAAAAAGCAAGGCCATACATGGCCTGACAAAAGATTTGACAAAACCTATAATTGCTGTATTAAGTTTTCCCAACTAATCCGTATAACAGAGGGAACTCCAGATGCTGATTGCGGATTGAGTTGGAAGCATTTTATATGAGTGCCTAACTATTAGTAATGATTGCATCTATGACTTGATCAAGGCTGATTTGAGATGCGCTCATAGTCGTAAACTACACTGATTTCCCATTCTCGTCATGGAAACTTTTGGAATTGAAGAGAGAAAATCCCTGTAACGGAGAAATATCACATCACCTCAACTAGCGTCACATTAGCCGAGCCTCTAACGATGAGTCGAGGGAAGTTTAAGCCAATAACAGGATGGGGTGTGTAGTCAACGTAACACGACGATGATCATGACCATGAATGGATGTATCTAAAGAAGCTATCTACATGTCCATCAGTATAGCAGCACGTCTTTCACATCTTTGCACTGCATGTATATATGTAGGTATTTATTGTGTGTGTGTGTGTGTGTGCTCCACACTCGGGTTAATACAACTGGGACATCATTCGGTGGCATATCAAAGGGAATCGAGTATAGAGTGAGGGAGCGTAAGTGTGCTGTAACTGTAATGTAAAATCCGGGACGATAATATTATTATCCAGCCATAAGCATCAATATCAATAGCAATAGCTGTGAATGCATAAAAGCCTCCTATCTGTCTGCGTTAACCATAAGTAACCTTGCTCTTCATCTTCTTCTTACCTGCCAAGCCCAACCGAGCCAAGCCCCAACCACACCAATTCAGCTAAGCAGAAAAGCAAAAGGGTAGTTGGAACTATTAGTCATTGCTGAAGAAGCAAAGTACAGGAGGTCAGGAGGCTTTGGCTTTCATTAGGAGGGTTTTAACAGCAAAATTGTCAAAATTCGAATCATATATTTTTTAAGTGCAAAATGCTGTGTAAAGTGCATGTATTTACTTTGCAGTCATCTTAATTAAATATTGTTTGAAACGTACAAACTCCACTATTTACATACATGGCTTAAAAAGATTAACAAGGTCCTGTTTCTACAATAGTGCAGTCTCCAATTTAAATAATATTCAATAAGCTCAAATTATGATATTTGAACGTTTTAAAAGGCACAAAACTTCATATTTGCACATTTTCAAAAGTAAATAAATGAAATATTTACACTTTTAGCAAAAATACTTCCCTATACAAATTACTTAAACATGCCTGTTCAGCGTTACAAAAGTAGCTACGCACTTGTATACATACATAATACATAGGTAATTTTAAAACGTAAATAATAGATAGTCAAAGTTGCTTCCTGCAAATTATAAAATGCAAAATGCACATTTGCCCGTTTCAAAAACATGGAGCTTTAACAAACAGCTAAGCTTATGTAAATGACGATGCCTTTGCTTCTCACTTTGCTTCTCAAACGACGATTTCCCAGTGGAAGGAAAGGGTTTGAAGTAGTCACATCAGAATTCAGACAGAGTAACATGCCATCATCATTATATGAAGCTCAGTGAATCGTTTATTGGAGTCCTGGGAATTCAAACCCAGCTCAAGTGACACGAATCCTTCTTCCCCCGTTTGGACTGGAGCTACGACTGGGATGCTCGAGCTAAAACTGAAGTGAGATTGGACAGCAGCACACACACTATGTGTCATGCCTGGCATGAGTCACAGAAGAATATTGCACAGATATAGGTATAGCCCTCCACTCTACTCGTATGACCGTCCATATAAGGGTATTTCGGTGCCTATAGCATTTGCAATACGGGAAGTGTCACATGCTGCCCACAAGGCGTCAATCAATGACAGCCAGATTGTCCATTTGACATTGGAACAACAACAATATCTCTCTGATCTGTAGAACAAGCTTTCCGTCACTTTCCAGTCATCTCGCCCAAAAACCATGCAAAAACAAACAATAACAAGAAGACACAGGCCGTATGTAAGATTAAATTTTCATAACATTTCACCAATAAGCACACACTAGGAAGAAGATTCCTGTACTGCACTGTTGCTGTTGTTGTTGCTGATACCGTTGTCCGTGCCAACGGAATGTGAGAACACTTTGATTTTGATTTTTTGGTAGAAAACACACATTTTTAAACGGACGAAGGGAAGAACGGAAGTAAGTGAGTTGCACAACAGCAGCACAGAGATTATTTGACAACTTGTCTGTCCTCATCCTTCGCTCCATTTACTGTATATATAAGATGTTCTATAGCCCCGCCTCAGTATTGTTTGCATGTTCGTAGGTACGTACATGGCAATGTGATGTTGAAGGAAAGCAAAACATGCGAGACACACTCTAGTTGTCTGTAGAAAAAACAATCTTACATAAAATAAAAAAAGTACAATGTGCACACGTACATATGACGACTGTCAACTGAGACAGGAAGGAAAACAAAGCAGAGGAGAGCCAGCAGCAGAAAGAAGCCCATCCATGTGTTTACAAGGAAGCAGAAGATTGCATGCAGTTGTTCTGTCTTACTGTAAAGAGTCGAGTA
Source organism: Dicyrtoma fusca (assembly GCA_034695205.1). Lineage (NCBI taxonomy): Eukaryota > Metazoa > Arthropoda > Collembola > Symphypleona > Dicyrtomidae > Dicyrtoma > Dicyrtoma fusca. The sequence continues at coordinate 11,534 of JAQFZC010001939.1, read as the reverse complement.
GACGATAGACGAAATCTTTAAAAAAAAATACAATAACAGGGACAAATTCAAAAAATTCAAAAAGAAGACAAGGCAAAAAATTCTGTTTACTTACGATTAGATGTCCGGGTGGAATTTTAAAGTTGTTTGCTTCAAGTTCCAAGTAATAAAATCTGATTGTTTGGAATTGTGACTGCAAAAATTCCGGAGACAGAAAATGTTATTACTGTTATTCTTGTTTCTCTTTTTTTTTGATGTTGTAGGAGTGAGAGTTGGATGTGAATGGCCCCGTGTGGGTGTCACTGAAGTGAAATTGAACATGTAAGTACTTACTATTGTACATAATGAAACTAATATGAAATAAATAAATACTAAATATGTATGAATCAACTTTGCTGGAGCTCTGCAACTTGCAAAGCACTAAAGTTAAACAATGATATTTTGTATGGTAAACTTTTTGAAAGTTGACCTACGAAATTAAATAGTTTTTTACAAGTAGGTAAAACCGTAAAACGTTTTTGATAATTTTTTTAAAAATCCTAGGCTTTCTAAAAAACCAAATTTTGAATCGAAGCATTTTCACGTCTTTCAAAATTAGCCATTTCTGTAAAAACTGGAAGCTTTAAAAATTATTATTCTTTAAAGTAGGCTCTGTTCTTTACATCAAATATCTGCATTACATTGCATTGGTACTTCTTTTTCTAGGAATTTCACTATATTACCTGTCAGAAGGTGTAGTGCTCAAGCTCATGCTTATTACCATCTGTCTACAGTATTCTACATGGTGTACATGAATAAAAATAAAAGTGAGTAAAAAAATGATGGGAATTGGAAAACATAAAGCTAAAGGAAAGGAAAAAATACAGATTTGTATGAAAGAAAACTTGCCCAAATGAGCCTCCGTCCTCCCTCATTCTCTTTCCTGTCGTTGTTCCTTTCCTGACGTTTTTTGGTTGTTTTTTTTTGAGAGGAAGAAACAAGAGAATGCGATGACACATAAGGATGGATCCAATTCCATTGTTTGCATTTTCCTCTCATATGTCATGTCAAGTAAAGTCAAGTTGAAGTTGACTTCCACTTTTTTCGGGAGTAAACTTGTGTCTACGAGATCACCAGCAACGGCAGCCGCAAAAATGCATAGCAACGCAGCACAGACTATATAAACTTTTACTTGTATGTATACACTAACTACACTGTCTTGCATACATTTAGTCTCCTTTCCGGTTCAACTTGAACTTGCATCCCATCGCATCTCGTCTCAAGAGCTCAAAACTCACAAATACTGTCACAGGCTTATCCCCTAGCTGCATGCAATCGGGGCCTTTCAAATATGGTGTTATAGAAACCTTTTATGTTTTTTATCTTATGTAGTCGAACACGTTTTCGAAAATTGTGATTAGCAGTTTTGACCCTTTTGAAAGTGTTAATTCCTTGTGTTGACCTTTTTTAAAGTGTTAATTACTAGCTTTACTTGATTCTATTAATACCGATTTATTGTTTTGATTGTTTTTGAAAACGTTAATTCCTTGTTTTAACCTTTTTGAAATTGTTAGTTACTAGTTTTGGTTGCTTTTGAAAACGTAAATTCCTTGTTTTAACCTTTTTGAAAGTGTTAGTTACTAGTTTGGGTTGCTTTTGAAAACGTCAATTCCTTGTTTTAACCTTTTTGAAATTGTTAGTTACTAGTTTTGGTTGCTTTTGAAAACTTAAAGTTCTAGTTTTAAATTTTTTGAAAAGTAAATTTGTAGCATAAACTTTTTGTTAAAGTAATCCTTCCATGGTTTTCCAGTTCTAAATATGTTATATTGTGTAAATACTATATTTTAAGAGGTTTTAATGCAATATTTATATGAACGGGCGTTATAACAACGCGTTTATTTTTACATTTAAAAAAATACTTTTATCATTCTCAGTGGTACTGAAGCTAAAATTGTATGCCGTCATATTTGCAAGACCCCTCAGTATATTATTATGGTATATTTGGTGTTATTTCGTACATATACATAGGTACATAAGTAGCATTACACTGTCTGCATCCTGGGCTGCATGCTGTGATGTGAAACATTATTGTAAAGGTAAGCAGTAAGCAGCATGCACACGTCAAAGTGTGCAACGAAGTAAAGCCATCCTTTTTTAAATGAAAAATATGCTATCTACTAATGTACGTGTGGATTTAAAAGGGAACTTTTAGAATTCAGTTATTTTATTGTGTTTTGTTTTTAGTTTCACAACATTTCAAAAGCGGTAGATAAATATAAAGTTAACTATTCTCTATTATTACGGTTTTAAGTTAGGTTTTACAATTTTGAATGAAATTATAACGACGATCGCATTTCAGTATGGATTTTTTAAACCTGTAGTATGGGTACTAAACGAAAAGGGCTTGGCTTGCATTTGTGCATATGTATTGCACAAGATTATCTGCCCTAATTGTATTTTATTACTTTTAGGCATGTAAAAAGACTGCTATAATATGAATACTGCACGGGAATTATGCCAGTGCAGTGCTACAGATGCGTTGATGCTATGTTGTTCGTTGTAAAAGCTCTGACGTCCAAATTCAAATGAAAATGCCGGAGCTTCAAGGGATATTATGTCTCTCTAACATGCTACAAGATAAAAAAAATCAAAGAGCTCTGTTTTGTCCATCCTCCCTCTGCTTCTCCCTTTGACCAGAGGTCCGCAGTCTCCATGTGGAGCTTTCACATTTCACTCTCGAGTCAAAGTCCAAGTATGAAAGAATATTATTGAAAATGTAATAACTCTTGGGTAATAAATCAATTTTAATATCTTCTCGGGTGTCAGAATCCTTTGATTGACATGATAGTAATGGAATTTTCATTTCATTTCACCCATGCATTTGCCCTACTTAGCCTTGAAAATTCAATAATTTTCCGCGATTTTTACTACTCAAATTGAAAAGATGCTTCCATTACAGCCCCAGCGTGTCCAGATAGCACACATTATCCGAGTGCACAGATCCACAGATGCATGGACATACATAGGCTTAGGATGGGTTCTCTCTTTTACTATGGCTTGAAAGTAGAAAGTATGCGTATGTATATCACTATAATAATTTAAAAACATGTCAAACTTATAAGCCATGATGTGGGTCATGTCACCATTTTATTTTGATGGCACTCAAGTGAGAGAAAATTGGAAAAGTTGGTTTAATGTATTGTGTATGTACATACATATATGTATAGAGTAGTATATTGCTTGATAAAATTATGTGTATCTATGCTATCTGTAAAGCCTCAGCAAATGCAATATGTGCACTTTTTGTCAAAATTTGATTTGCACTTTTCTAATTTGTACACTAAGCTTTATCTACACTTTTTCAAACATGTAAAAACTTAATTTGACTTTGATAAAAAGAAGAGTAAAAACAAGTAATTATGTAGATAGCACTTTGTGTCAATGTATGTACATAAAGAATGTGGAATAAAATAAATATTAAGGGTTTTTTAGGGTTTATCAATACGCGTCATTTTCAAGCTTAACAGTAGTGGCTGGGTGTCCGTTTGCCTTTAAGCAATACTGGAGACATTCTGTTTTGCATTTTAAGCGGCAATCTGTATTCATAAATATTAAGTAAATATATATATAGGTAAGTACAGCTAAAAGTACATAGCGTTGGCACATCCTGTCAAATCAAGTTCATGATTCTCAGGATGTTGTAGAATTCTCAAAATTTTCTGTGAACGGAAGTTTATCGCCGAACTGAAGTATGATAACAAAATAGGTGCAGACCGCTCCTAGAATCTGAAATATGTAGTCACAAAATCCAATAAAAAGAGGTAGACATTGCAAGTTGTATGTATACCCTGTAAATACCTTAGAAAATTATGAAATTGTAGCCAAAGGGGTACAACTCACGGTAATAATGAATGGACGATCAATGGCAAAGAACTTTCCTCCAGTCATAACGATTCGATTGCAGTAGCTGATGCTCAAATTATTAATCTACGGATAATTTCGATTTGTCATTAAAAATCAAAAACAATAGTATTAGGTTCGTTCCTACCATTTGTTTTATTTTTAATTTAATAAATTTTTAGCCCTACAGATTTAACAGCTACTTAAAAAATATTTTCACCTACTAAATATTTCTTGGAAATACTGTCCCCTGGCAGTATGCCCCTCTTCCTCAAAATTTCCACCCCCTTGTGTGCCTCATCCTGGACATAGGCTGCATCCAATGAGACGGTAAAAAAGATGGAAATATTTTGAAGAAGGAGTAAAATAGCCCCCAAAATCACATCTTGATTTTTAGTTTGAAGATGTCCCGCTTGTGCCAAGTAGTACAGTTCAAAGCACATGTTCAGAATCTGTAGCATTGCATTGTAGCATTTTACATTTGAATCTTAAACGACAGATTTATACAAAAATCAACAAATCAATGTAAAACTATAGTTTCAATTACCTGACACGCATAGTAAGACTGAAGAACTCCACCAAAGATCTTGTCTGTCCGCTTAATCATGGCAGTTAGATTATAGTGGTCCTCGTATAGTCTCTCGCACGACTTTCTTTCCTCTACAAGCATTTCCTCTTCACTAACTACAGTACATTAGTATTAGTATGCAATTTATGATAACAATTTTTAGTAAATCAAAAAGTTTAAATTATGGTTAGTGAAATAATGCGCGAATACCATAGTTATTTGCACACATTCGGAGAAGCTCAGTCAGCCTCTTATTCCACATTTTAAAGGCGAGTCGGTGCAAGCGACACTTGTACGCGTACATGAAAAGCAAGGCTCGGGAAGTATACATGGAGTACACAAGAATGACGACGGAAAGGATGCTAATTTCCCAAAACCAATCATTTTCGTAAACATTTTCGTAGAAGGGCTTCAAACATAAGATCCCGATCAATTCTGCCCCACCCACTGCAATGGGTAATATTCTGAAATAAATTTTGTTTAAAAAACCGTCAGTGCATTTTTAAATTGTGGGGAAAAAACCGAAGTTAAATCGAAATAAAACTAAAATTTTCTTACCTGTACACGTAGAACAGTACGACCATGATGAGGAATGCGATGAACCAAAGATTAGAGGCAATGAGGAAGGTTTTGAGTGAAGTTGGCAATACAATATTTAAGTCCCGGATGAAAATCTCCCATTCATTTAGATAGCAGACGATCCTTTTCCGATTTCTCACGTATGACACGCTCCCCACATTGGAATGGAAGAGACAGCTCCAAAACAAAACGTAAGGAACTAGATTCCCATTAAATATGTCCTTTTCCCTGTCACTAAATGAATAGGTAATCAAACCTGGGAAATCCCACTCTAAATAGAGCCTCACGAAGCCCAGGGACACGAGTAGGAAAATCATCAGGAGAAAGGTGGATGACAGGGCAAAGTAGAGCCAATGAAGGGACAGTAGACTGGGCGTGTAGGGCTCTGGGATTTTTCTGGCTGCTTCTTCTGCTCGTTGTCCACCGGTATTCTCTGTAGTACTGTCGTGGCCTTGAAATTTGATCGAATTGAATGGGAATCTTCCCAAGATTTGTAGAATAATTTTCATTGGAGAAAATGTGTCACTCACTTGATTCAAATGAAGAGGATTTCTACTGTCACTACTTCCACTTCCATTACTGTACCAACTGAGCAGAGACCTCTTTCGTTGGGCCAACTTCCGCAGTTTTGAGCTGCTTCTGGTCCAATTGGTCAAAGTCATGGTCGAGGATGAGTTCTCAATTACAGTCACAATACTTCTGCTGTCTTCCGGCACAGTTAAATTAATTATGTCTATTATGGAAATTGAGGGGCTGGCCATGCTTTTCAAAGGACAACTCGTGTAAAGTTTAAGATTTTTTCTGTTTTAGACACACACAATGGAACATATGGTGAGGGTGACTTTAATTTTACTTTCATTTTTGCTGGTATTCCAAATAAGGTAACAAGTTGGCTGCACAGAAGGCTAGTGTCTAATGAAAACGGGATTTAATTCTGAATCTCTTTCAATTCTCGTTTGTAATGCTTTCACCCACTATCTGGAAGGTTCCTATCTACATACGCCTCAAAAAGTGACAGTTATTGAAAAGCTTTTATGATGACCCATGCATCTTGGCTATGTCCCTGGCGAAAGCTTTGGTATATACCTATTAAAGTGTATTTATTTTACTACTGATACTTGTGTCATAGATTTAAAGCCTTCTATTTAACCGTGATGTAATCAGATAAGTTCAGTTACCTCAAATTTCCCATGGCTAACCAGCAAAGCGAATTAATCAAAACCGGTAACTGACGTAAAATCTGATATATGAGCTGTGCAATGTCCAATTGTGTGCAATACGTCATCTTGAAATGACTAAAACTGGTTTTAACCTATTTGGAGCTGCCAAAACACGAAATTGTCTAGTATTTCGTTTAAAAGTTGGCGTTGTATAAAAGCTAAAACTAGAATTCAACACTTGCAAGCAGGTCAAAAACTAGAAGTTGACACTTTCAAAAGTATCAAAACTAGAACATAACACTTTTACTACTATTAATAATAAAAATTAACACTTTACAAACTATCAAAACTAGAAATTAACGATTTCAAAAAGGCCAAAACTAAAAATTAACGATTTCAAAAAGATCAAAACTAAAAATTAACGATTCCGAAAAGGGTCAAAACTATAATTTAACACTTTCAAAAAGGTCAAAACTATAAACTGGCACTTTCCAAAATGTGTAGTAATAGATATTATATTGTTGTATCAAATAGGTTAATGGATTGGTCAAGGATGACTTTCACATTAAAGTTAACATTATCAGCATATGATTGATCATTTGAAAATAGCTGCTTCCAATTCTTTTCTGTTTCCAACGTAATGTAAATGTGAACCATTAGTTTATTTTCTGTCAATGGTAGCTTAGTCAGCAGCCAAGAATTTTTATCAATATTGCAACTAAACGTGCGTAAAGTTTGCTGAAGTCACAAGAATAATTATTGTCTAAAACAAATATCCTTTGAATTTTTCCAAAGGAGGTAATAGCACATTTTGTATCACTAAAAGAAATAAGAAAGTAAGTGATTTGGATTATTTTGGATTGTGCGAATGTTTTGGGTATGGGTCATTTATTCCATCGTTGCTTATAAGATTTATATAGAATATCCAATGTGTGTATATGTATATGTCCTTTGGCTTCCTTATCCCCGATGCGATGTAACACTTACCTACATCTTTCTTCCCTCTCTGACCTTCTTCAATTCCCTTTCACAGATATTTGTAGCAACTACAAAGTAAACCAAACCCAACACTTTTTGTGTTATTTCATCCAAATCCCAATCCCTCTAAAGATATGGGCATGAACGAGTAAAAGGAAACTAGAGCAACCCACAAAACGCAACGTCTAATCCACGTCCAGGCAATATGAAAAATTGCAGAAAAAATGTCGGGGCCAACGCCAAAGAGATAACAAAATACCAAAACCACAAGCAGAAGTAAAACCAAACCAAAATCCTCACACTCTTACTACAGATTAGTCTGGGAGTTGACAAGATACTTGGTGGACAGAGCATGAGAGCAAAGTTTGTAATACATGAGAAACAGTTTGGGAAACATTCCTATCAGTTACGAACACAGACAGAGTGTTTTAATCGCAAGGTGAAATCCTTCCTCATAGCTCCTTACCGTAAACTGCGTAATGTGTACTACATATTATGTACATAAGTATTTACTGTATGATCACTTATACAATTAAAAATAGCCGTATATAGACGTCTGTACCAGCATATCTGCAAGTGGAATTCATTCTTTAGCTGTCAGGATGGGAATCAGGAAGAGGAACAGGATTTGGCGTGCTCTTAGTTTGCATGGCGTGTAAAAAGTTTAGGCAGATCAATAAATTGGGATAGAGATAAAAGGGAAGAACGTCTTTTAGGAAGAAAGTACATAAGCCTAAGTGAAAGTATACGACTGGGATTGTAATATACATATGCTCTATTTACATATAGAAAAAGGTATAGTAATGAGTATGTAGGGTGCTTATAGTATCCCTCTTTCATGTGTAAATAATGCAAAACGTGCAATTTCAGTTTAAAAAAAAATATATATGTATATTATGTATGTGCTTTAAGTTGGGCTATCATTACAAATCCGACTATGCAAAATATGGCAAGTACTTTAATTAATTGGTTTAAAAAGTCACAGCTATAATTCTGATCACCGTTTTAAAAGGTGGGTAGTCTAAGCTATTTAAATAATTCGCACTAAAAGCATTTTATCTAACTATTATTTTTGCATTCAGTTGCCTTTTTAAAAATACGTTCCAAAAAGGTGCTACACAGTTATTTTCTTCAAACAAGTAGGATGGATGGAGAGATGCTTTTACAGGTGCTCCCACTGCAAATTATCCTTTGGACTCCACGGCTAAATAACTTTTCATGTATAAAACTGACTTTTGATAATAAGCTGATTTTAATAGAGAAAGTGATGGAAATTCGTGGCTTACATGAATCATAATAATCTACTGTTTAAAACCTTTACGGGTCATTTCCCAAAATAGTCCCAAAATAGCGTTACAGGTATATATACTGTGGGACACCAGATCAAGCTAAAGTAAAAACAAATTGTAATTTTAAAACCCATATTCACAACAAAAATTGTAAAACGTTTGGGCAAAAACTGGAAAATGCATTAGCTTTTTACAAAAATTCAACTAGGGCAAAGTTTACGACAAGAAAATGACTGAAGAACTGCAACATGGGATTTTGTTACCGGTTAAAAAAAACTGCCTTCGTCGACTTTAGTTTAGACCTTCATAAAACGTTGTAAAGGTTGTCTAAGGACTTAGAAGCTTCAATTAGGCTATACCAAGTTCTTTGCGGGAAAATTTTCATGCCTCTCTACAGTCATTCCGTTGTTGCGACCATTGTAAACGACCTTTGACTCCAATTGATATTTTTTAGATATGAAATACCTTATATTCTTTTAACCAACAATTTTACAATTTTGTGTTCAGGGCTATTAAAGTTACAACTTCGGCCATACCTATAGTATCCTGGACCTGTTATGCTAATTTTAGCCGATTTTGGGTGATGGGTCGTAAAGCTTTTAAGTCTCGATAGATTTTCATAATTCATATACGCAATGCATGTATATCGCTGCCTATTAAAATGAGCTTACTAATCAGATTCGGATGCATAACTGAATTCAATGGATGCGCTGAGCTTGAGTTTGAGTTAACTTTATTAACGTCTCAGGCTATTCAGTATTTAAAATATAAAATAAAGTACTGCTTTCCAATAACGGAGACAGCTTTGTAGTTTGACTTGTTATATTTTGTATTTCTATTAAATGTTGTTTGTCAATTTTGCATTTACTTAACCGTCCTTGATCGTGCATACATATAACACGCATAAGAAGGGTACACAAGTAAATGTTTCATTATGCAATTATAACTAATAATAATATATGTAATTTTGTTATTCTAGTGACAGCGAAAGTACTTTACGATTTATTACAGCACCATATTCCGTATAGGATTGCCTCTCAAGGCACCAAGGATAGAGTGAGAAGGCGTTCTACGCGGTCGTTTGAAGGAAGGATCCATCGGAAGATAGACTCGCGATAGCCTCGATTGGGATTGGGATTCAGAGTAAAAGACGAAAAGAGTATTGCGTTGTATTTCTCACTAAGTGTAGTCTTGAGTCTACAGTGATGTGGTGTGGTGGTCGGCAGTGAAAGAGAAGGGAAAGTGAAGATAGGAGCGACTTGATAGCAGGCGACTTTCTCTTTTTTCCTCACTCTGTCCTTTCGCCGTCTTAACTTGAACTTACTCACCAAGTCCTCTGACTCTGAGTCAACTTGATATGCTTTGGCATGGCATGACTTTAACGGTGCAGTTTAGGAACCCAGGTTACGATGTAAAATTCCAAATATCCATTTTAACCAATAGAAAAACTGCAAGCGTTTTTACGTTTCTCCGTTCAAAATAGCTCAAATACATTATAAAATACAGGAGAAAATTTTGAGCACCTTTTTTACAAAACATGAAAGCGACCCACGGTATGCTTTTACAACATCTATTAAGGCTACTTTCACTTTACCAATAGAAATGCAGTGGAATATGACAAGTACATGTATGCCAATTATTTTAAAACAACGTACACAATATCTCTAGCTAAACCCGGATGTATAAACCCAACTATTTACTTTTCAACGATTTGATTTTGTGCAAAGTATCTACTAAGAAATAGGTAAATACCATTTTAGCATTTCAACGCACGAGATATCAGTTTAGTTTGGCGTTCTATCGTTCGTCGCCCGTCGTTTACCGTTCACCGTTCATTTCATGGCAGTAGCGGAAGAAATGAGCGGACGAAAAAGACCGAGAGGATTTCTTCTTGAACGTCTCCGCTTTCCCTTCCCTTACGACCTCTCCACTTTCTCCGCTCCTCTCCGCTCCCAATGTTCAGTGGCTGCCGAAGTCGTCCCTAAATTTGAATCAGGACAATCCATCTTCTCCACAGTTCAAGACACATTTTAATCTGATAAGTTTGCAAAGGATTTGGCACGGAAGCAAGAAGACACGCCGACCGAGTCAAAGTGAAGCTTCGAGTGAGAAAAGAGAAAGAGTAAGAATGTATGAAACAGTCTTCCAGATCCTATCCTTTCTTTTTTCCTTCCCTTCAATCGATAACCAACTCAACTTACTTCCACGAAAGAAACCCAAAAAGAAAGGAAGGATGGAACAGGCAAAGAAAGGAACGGGCAGCAAGACGAAAGTGAACTCAAGTGAAAGTCACAGCCAAAGAGAGTTAGAATTAGGGAGCGGACAGACAAGCAGGCAGGGAGGCAGACGCTTGGTAGGTTCTTTGGGTGGAAGAATGTGTATCGAAAACATGAAATTGAATTACATTCATATTACATATGAAGCACATTGACTTTCACTTTTACTTATTTTTTTATTTAAACTTGAATTGTCACTGCATTCCTTACCTTTCTTTTCATGAGAGGAAAGGTCAAATGGCCACTTTTCAAATTCAAAGGTGTAGGACTTTGATAAAAATTTAGAACCTTTAACAAAAAAGATGCTTTGATAGCTTTGTGACAATAGTTATTGAAAATTTTCAATTGTGCCATTCCAACTTTGTAGCCCTGACAATAAAGAACATATTTTAAATGTAGGTCAATACTCAAAGCTCAAGCACCTCTTGCCTCACACGAGGAAGGCAAATATGCAATTAAGTTACTGGAATCTTCTCTTTACTAGCCGAAATAAAACAGATTTGGTGTTTCATGACATTGATCATTGATACTGTGAAGTAAAAGACAATTAACTTTTTAAACCATTTTTGAACTTTGTAGACGAGTGAGTTGCACATTCATTTTTGAAATATTTACCGCAACTGCTTGGATAGTAATGACACGTAAATACGCATTAATATGCAAGCACAAAGATAAATAAAACAATAAATTATTCTAATAAAGCATTATCAAGTGCTACTACAGTTTTAGAAATATCAATCTTATCGTTATTGCGTAGGTTCCATGCAAACAAATATTACTAAATACGGAACCTCGGTCAAGTTTAGACGGAGGTAGGTACAGAATC
>JAQFZC010001938.1:0-25848 GCA_034695205.1 Dicyrtoma fusca | reverse complement strand
TTTGAAAAAGTGTTATTTACTAGTTTTGACTGTTTTGAAAAAGTGTCATTTACTAGTTTTGACCCTTTTGAAAAAGTATCATTTACTAGTTTTGACTGTTTTGAATAAGTGTCATTTACTAGTTTGGACTCTTTTGAAAAAGTGTTATTTACTAGTTTTGACTCTTTTGAAAAAGTGTTATTTACTAGTTTTGATCGTTTTGACAGAGTACATTTATGGAACTAAACACTTTTGTAAAGCATTCTTCGATGGTTGCCCAGTTTCGAAAAAGAATATCTGTATTGAAAAAATTGTTTAGGTAATAATTTTGGTCCTATTTTAGCACAACAAAGAGGTTGACCCCACCAAGTAAAATGTTCAAAGTACATACATCGGTAAAAAAGTAAGTTAGTCCCACAACTGGCGTCGGGTTTGCCCGGAGCTCCTACTCCACACACAACAGGAACAAAAGTCGAGCGAAAAACGAGCCTTCGCGTCGTGTTGAAAGTACCTACAGGTACATACACAGAGTGAAATAGTAGAGTGAAGGAAAGAGGAAAACTGGGAAATGAGTGAGGAGCCCGGTGAGCTTACACTTGCAAATTATATAATATCCGTCAAAATAAGACTAATGTAGTATGAGGTAAATTTATTGAAAATGTGAAAGGGATATTTGCTTTATTCGCGGATAATCTTGAAAGACATGCATGCATGGTGAGATACTACAGAAGACTGCGCCTATATACATATAGACAGACTGGCTATACACAGAGTACCCGCCACACTACCCGCATTCATGCACATATGTACATTGGTACATATATGTAGGACTGCCTATGACCCATCCATGTTCATGGCTTGGGATGGGAATTGGGAGACAAGTTGGTTGAAAGGCTGTAGAACTGTAGAACTGTTGTAGACAAGACAGAGATGAGAAAGGATGATAGGATATAATGTTTAGTGGGTCAAAAGAGGCGTAGACTCCCACTTGCCATGCAACTCATTAAGGGATAAATGAATTAAAACTGACAGCGGAGAAGATTCATAATGGGTCTGAAAAAGCAAACCGGATTCATTTCCAATCTCGTGCGTCTCAGTGAAAGATCATGGATAAAAGTATTCTACGGGTTGATACAGCTGCTACTAACAAAAGCCGGACTACCGTCCAGGTAAGATTAACATCTTCCTTTTCCTCAAATCCCATCATTATCTCCATTTTCAATTCTCTCTCTCTCTCTATACCTTCTTCCGTACGTCTCTTCTCTCTCTCTCTCTCTCTCTCTCTCTGTTTACCTATAGTTCAGTGTCCGTCAGTCTTTCAGCTTCACCTTCCATCTCCAGTTCAATAGCCTATCACACTCACACTCTCACACTCTTTATCCAGTTTACGTTGCTCTGATGGCCAACTAAACGGTGTGGGTCTCTCCTCACACTGCTGCTGTAGAATGGGTCCTCTGGACCCTGGGATCGTTTTTGTTCTCTAGAATAGAATAACACAGCACAGCAAGGCAGGGTATACAGCGTGTGTGCGTGATCTCCTCCTCTATCATTCTATCATCTATTCTACATAATTAACATTAAGCTAAAACTAACACGGCCGTGAGCAGAGAGCGAGACCGAGAGCGCAATAAAGAAAGCGAGAGAGCCGCTGTGTGTCTGTCTGTGTGTTTCTTCAAATATTTTACGGACTGACTGGACTCATCGGATCGGAGCGAAAGTGTTCATATCATAAATCCCAGGGGAAGATTTGCGTTTGGGAGTGTACGAAAGCTCGCTTATTTATGACATACACAAATATGTCTGGGTCTGGAACTTCCATGTCTATTTAGTCCTCCCACATGTTTCACACTCAACCACACTACACTGACTGACTTATAGTCTTTTCTGCTTTCTGTACGGAAGAGAGAGAGAGAGAGAGAGAGAGTCCAGTTTAACGGGGCAAGCACTCCTGCTCTCCTAGCATGGTAACATAAATTTCCGTCTCTTTTTGACTTGCCGAAAACTGAAAGGGGTAACACGTTTCCACGGAAGACGGGAACATTGTGTGTATAACTACTACCTCTATAGAACTCCAAATCCTGCAAAAAACCGTGTAAATGAATATACAGAAGACCGCCTTCATCTCTCACCTCGACAAAGTACAAGCAGAAACAAAGAGTTTATCAGAAAGCATCATTATGTATATATTATATAGTTCAGTGGAGGGGGAACTATAGGAACTGATCGTCCCGAGCTTCTTGGAAGAGATTAATTTCCACCGTACGCAACTGACGACGGCCAACTGCGGGCGGGCAACAAAGGAAAAGTAAAGAAGCCAAACGAAAGGAAGGAAAGCCAAAGCTAAGAGCCGTCACCGTATACCTGCATACAGTCAGTCATATAGTGGTTGACTACAAGAATACAGAATACAGACAGACAGGGATGAATGGTGGATATTGAAAAGTGGGCCGAAAAAAAAAGCAGACAGAGCAAAAATATACATATGTATATACATATAGGAAACTCCATAAAGGCGAAGGTGTAGAGACGCTGGTTGCTATTGCTAGTAGTTGTAATGGCTGTTATAGAAGTGGTCCTGGGGATAGTTGATAGTAAGGTAGTGGTCGTAAAATGATGGGCGAGGTCGGCTCTCCGTAAAACTCTCACTAATGCAGAGATTTCTACAAGGAGAACAAAATATCTTTAAATGCTTACATGATTGTATTCTAAACGGGAGGAAAGCTCTCCTGATACTGACGAGAGACGGGAAACTGCGATTAGTGACTTAACCGTCAATGAGACTCTGAGACAGAGGTGAGTTGGAGCAGTTGTTGTGTGATTGTGTGTGTGGGTTGTGAGCCAGAGAGCCTTAGAATTTCCCCAAGACCCCATCGCCCTGACTTGAGTACATAATATGTAATCTCAATGTATCTCCCTAATATACTTTTATTGGGCTTTCGACTTGGACTTCAAAGAACTCTCTGTATTTACTTTCTCTCTCTTTCATACAAAAATCACGGAACAAGAAGGCAAAAAAAGAAAAAAAACCTACTGTTACAACACACGGAACCCAGGACCAGGACCAGGAGTACAACTAGCTATTGATATTGTACACTGTTATCTCTACGGATAGTCTCAACTTTTATATCTTCCACAGAATTGTTTATAATCGCAAAAAAATTATTACTGTCAGATTCGGAATTGGGATCAAGACTTGAGGAGAAAATCTTGACTTGACTGTCTATCTTTTGTAGTCTCTATCTCTGTACAGCGCAGGGGTCGTACTTGTAAAAACTATCCAATTCTTTATTTCTTCGTTAACTGTCTGTACAGTATAGTTAGTTATAGATTAGTGGAGGAAATCTTTAAGACTTTGTTTTTACGATAACTGAGCATGCTTTTGTGATTTTGCATACATATGTACATATATATATATGTATATATACCTTCGATCAGCTTGATTCTACGTCCTTTGTGCAATTTTCTAAAAGGTTTTACTTGATTAACTTTTCACCCACATTCACATTCTTGTGTGTCTCTCGGTCGGTCTGTCTCTGTCTACGTTTAAGGAGCCATAGTCTACTACATCATAGGAAAGTTCAAGTGGGGCTGTATTTTAATGTCTCGCCCATTACACTACTCATATCTCCATCTTCTATCTCTTAAAGTGCATCCTCGACCAAATCTTGTAGCTTCTATGAACTCTTTCACTGACATTCATTAGGATTATGCATTTCTCTTGTCTCGGATATTTCCTTCCTTTGTACGGCTGGTAAGAGTTGGAAACTTTACTATTTATTGCTATCCATATAATATGTACGTAATCGCAAACGTTTATTTCATTCTGGATGCGGTGTGTAGTGAGATATTATTATTAGGGTTGTACTGATAGCTTAAAAATCGAGGGAAACTCAAGAAAAGGTGCGTGAATTTTTCAGCTTTTGCCAAAATACTCCATAATTTTGGAGGCTATTATATAACGGTAGGTCTGCTATAAGGATTCCTGGGGAAACGTAAGCGTGGCCGCCATTATTTCTAGCTTCAAACAGAAGGTCTCAATTAATTTCATTGTACGTTTATTATAATACTGTTACCTACTTTACAGTGAAAGCTGAGTGGAACTGATATGACAGATAGCAAATGTGCAAAAATAAATAAGGGGAGAGAATCCAGCACGCACGAAGTCAAAAGTCAAAACTAAATTTGGTTTAAAAAGCGCCGAAAAATGTTAAAAAGCAAAAGTGATTGTACAGGAAGCGATCTTCGGAAATCGGAAGTGTGGATATAATAATAAATGAATTTTTTGGTTTTGTGTGTGTGTGTGTCTAATGTAGCCAGCGGAACCGAGTTCCCCACAACCCTCAGTGGACAGATTATCCGTCTCATTTGCTCCAGATGATAAATCGTGGTCAGTAGAAGGGGACTATCCAAACGTGAACAATGACAATATTTCCGACGTGTCCAAAGTGAACGTGTTTAATATGGCTTCCGACGAACCAGGAAATATACCGTCGGGTAATAGATTATCAGCAGTTATGACTGGTGCGATTTTCAGTATTTCCACCATATTACATTTATGTATACTTTTTATTTGAATTGATAGCCTAATATAGTATTAATAATAGTCATAAATGCACTTTTTCTATCATTTATACTATGCGTATCATAGGGACTAGGGACATTTATAGAATTTTAAGGTTGAAGGCTGGATCGGCTGCAACCAGCATTGTAGCAGCCCAAGCCTGTAATAATTTTCAATTTAGGTTGACAGAGAGCGACAGCTTCCCTCCCATGCACTGCTGATGATACACAGGAAACTAACCCGTGATTATTTCCTTCAATACTTGTGTCTTTAATTTGTGATTTGTATTAATTTGTATTGTTTAAAGACGAAGATGATGATTACTCCGCTTCAATTACGGCTATTCTTCATCGCCGTGCTTCTGCACGCAAAGTTAAAGGTCTGGGGAAGAGACGGACCTCGTCGCCCATGGACAGTGACCGAAGACGCTCATCCGTATTTACGACGTCTTCCGGCGAGTACGCTCCGTCGTCAACTTTCATTTACAGATAACATAATTGATCATTGTTGTGTTTTTGGTTTTGATTCTTTAATTATGTGTGTGTGTGTGTGTGTGTGTGTGTTGAAACTAGATACATAGTGCATAGAACAATGTTGATTCTGATTCATTATTTCAGCACTGCAATCACAATGGACGGAGAGGGTGGGATGGGACAAGAGCAGATCTTTGAAAATATTCGCTTACATAAGGAAGTTCTGGAAAGTGTGAAACAGCAGCCTTGGGAAATGCGAAGAAAGTTAAAACTGGTAGACTTAATATTTCAGAATCATATTTAAATCCACTTTTTATTTATTTCATTTCACAGTTGACAGTAAATTCTCGATAGTATTCATGTACCTACACTTTTACTGACTAATTTTAGTCGGATTATCTGTTGAATTCTTTTCGCAATATACAGCACTTATATGTGGCTCTTGATCATGAGATATAGCACCAATTTAATAATCAATGTAACAACTTCCTTTTTACCTTGAATTTGATGCGAAGGTGCAACAAGCCAAGGAGTATGTACGGCGTCATGAGGGGCAGTTGCAAGAACGACTGGCCCAATCAAAAAATACAAAGGATATTATGGCTAGATTCAACATCATTATTATAAGGGTAAGCGGGTATTCCGTTCAGTCAGTATTCTGTATTAATAATGTTGAATGTACAACCAAAGACAATATTTTTATTAGACTCGCAAAAAATTACATAATTTCTTCCTCTGTAAAATGGATGGAAAGTTGATGTTGTATGTTGTGCATGAATTAATTTTTGTGACAGTACTGGCAATATCTGAAAAGGGAAACGGCTAATTTAGCTAACAATATGATTCCATGGGAGCATCGAATCAAGGAAATTGAATCTCATTTTGGTTCCGTTGTGGCCTCATATTTTACCTTTCTCCGTTGGATATTTTGGAT
This sequence comes from Dicyrtoma fusca, assembly GCA_034695205.1. Classification (NCBI taxonomy): domain Eukaryota; kingdom Metazoa; phylum Arthropoda; class Collembola; order Symphypleona; family Dicyrtomidae; genus Dicyrtoma; species Dicyrtoma fusca. The sequence goes on along the minus strand of JAQFZC010001938.1, from coordinate 19,901 downwards.
TAATATTGTCATTGCTGCCATCCTTATTTGCTTCGTTATAGTTCCAGAGGTAATTGTGACAAGCTATATAACATAAAAGCTTTCCCTCCAAATCAGTACATACATCTTTTATTTTAGTTAAATATTTGTACAGTACATGTACACATCAATTTGTGTGGGTTCATTATATGTATAGCTTTTAGCTGCGGACCCAGAATTTGAAGGGAGTGACAGGAGGAAGTTTCCCATGAAGTCTGAGGAAAAAACTGCAGCTAATTTGCGAACATTATGGGATTTTGAAGGTTTTTAGACATTTTTTATGACACCTATCAGTAGTATTGCTATAATACTAATCAACTTATTGGAAATTAAAAATCTTTTTTGTGAACTTTAGGGAAACTAAAGTATTCGCCCATATTTTACGGTTACTTCACGGATCAAGCGCAAACTAAGGAGGGGTATCCCTTACCTCTGGGGTACTTCATAACAGGTCTTGCTGTGTATGTCTACAGTTTTGTAGCCATACTAAGACGGTAGGTGTTTATGTCCCAGTAAGCTAACAGAAAGCCTTTATTCACTATAAAAATTACGCATTGTTTTGATCTTATTATTAGCATGGCAGATAATTCCCGTCAAAGTAAACTCTCAGAAAAAGAGGATGAGTGCATTTTTTCCTGGAAAGTATTTACTGGTTGGGATTATATGATTGGAAATCCGGAAACAGCGTTTAATAGGTTTGCCTCTATTACAATGGGATTCAAAGAAGCTCTACTTGAGGAAAAGGAGAAGAAAAAGGATGAGAGAAAGTGAGTAGTACTTCATGTAATTTTCATTCCATAATTTGTATTCTAAAAATGTGTCAATGTAGTATCAAATCCTTTTAAGATAATTCAGTTCAAAGTAAAGTAACTTGAAAATTTATGTGGTTCTTGTCCAGTTGGAAAATAATAAGCCTTCGAATTTTGGCCAATATACTGGTTCTTCTACTACTTGTAAGTTCAGCGTGGGCAGTGGTCATCGTAGTGGAGAGATCAGAAACGGCTGAAAAACAAAATATCACGAGCTGGTGGAGACAAAATGAAATCACAGTGGTCATGAGTTTGATAACTACAATTTTCCCAAATATATTCGAATTAATTGGGATGATGGAAAAGTACCATCCTAGAAGGCAACTCCGGTGGCAGTTGGCCAGGTCAATAAGTATTTTGTAGTAGCATTAAAATTATAGTTTCCGTCGATAGAAAATGCATCATTAATTAGAATTAGTAATGGGATGTTTTTGATCAATGTACAGAATCATGGCGTTGAACTTTTTGAATTTGTACACTTTGATATTTGCACTGTTCGGGAAAGTCATCAACATGGTGAGTGTATCATCCAAGTTTTTTTTAATTCTACAGCAAAATTTCAATCATCATCAAAAGTCAGTAAAAATCGTCTCAAAAATTGTTTCTAATTTTAATTTAGACGGCTGAGTTAGAAGCACTTCGTCCGAATTCAACCTCGTCACCATTCAGCACAACTGTCACTCCATACCCAATGACCACAGTTCCGTCGTGTGGCTATGTTGAAGTGATGAACTGCACCATGCTCGACGAGTACCATTCACAATGGGCAATGAAAAACACGAATGCAAGCGTGACATTCACGACGAGCGTCATGACCTTGACCCCTCTGAATGCTAATTTAACCACTGCCCTTGCCAACAATGACACCTACACCCTACTCACGTCAGCACGATTCAACGTCACTGGTAAAAGGCAAAAATCCTTCTACAACTCTATTACACACAATTTCTAAATTAACTATTTACTACTAGTAAGTATATTAAATTGATAACTTAACTGTTATACATAACAATAGAACTGTGGAGATTACTTCATCAAATAAGTCCTAAAACGGACTTGGCCCAAGTAATAAACACAACCCTTTCAAATCCGGACGTTCAAGAGTCATTATATGAGATCTACGAGAATGAAAATCTAACGTACTGGTCTAAAGATACCGACTTTAATCTTAATGACAGCAAAATTCTTCTGCCCAGAAATAGGACCTCTTTAGCAGCGGGTAATGAGTTTATAAAAAAAAGCGTAGAGTTCCTAGTGGAAAAAAATATTTATTTTCTATCAGTACAGTACTATTGATTATTGACTTAAATGGAATCTTAACGTGTTTTAATCCACTTATTGTAGCTTTGCCAATCATAATCCAGATCATAAGTGCATACTTAAAGAATACATTACCATCCCTCGCGAAAACAACACCCTTTTATCTTAACGCCAGCAGCACAGGGACTGTCGTAACGACTCGGGAGGAAAATATCACAACAACTGAGTTACCCATGAGCATCGACGATAGAACTGTCCTACCCACCGTCACCAATAAATATCCCAGAAGACCCCAATCCACCCCAAGATACTCCACACTTCAAAACTACTACGACTTTGACAAATATAACTCAACGGCCGCTACCGGAACCGGAACCACTCGTTCCTACCGTTTATCTAGAAATGGAAAGCGGAAGCGAAATCGTCGGCAGTTTGGTGGGACTGTGCCCCCTACTTTAGACTATCCTTCAACGGACATAAGTGGAGAATACAAGAACAGTGCTGAGGAAGAAATAATAGAAGGACAGGATGACGATGAATATGAAGAAAATGGAACGACTAATGTTTTAGATTTGAAGAAAACTCAGAAAAATGGGATTTACGGGGATGGGAAATCCTCGACGCGGGGTGACATTCCTTCTACGGGTGATGCTGTCGAGGAAAGTACGACCAGCACAACCACCATGACGCCCATTGAGCCCGTCATCGTTGAAGAAGAAATGGAAAAATTTCTCACTCAGATTGTGACAATTGTCACAATGGTAATCTACTGAAAAACTCCAAAAACGTATATATTTTACTCATAGAATTGACACAAGTTAAATCTTTATATTTCTCTTAGTTTTTGACCCATAATTCTACAAAATATGATGACGCGGAGGTGACTCGTCTTCAAGATTTTACCAAAATGGTCTCCACAGTGTTTACTCGTATAGATACATTTAAATCTACTTCGCCACATTTCAACTCAACCTTTTCCACAATCTATCAGACTAATGTTAAGGACAAAGAGAAGAAAATTTGCACAGTCAAAGTTTGTGAGGATGGAACGACGAATCCTGACGGACTCAAAGAGGCTTTTAATTGTACCGACACTGTGTGTTTACTCACTGCATTGGCTGGTCCAAGAGATGATGGCTGCTGGGTTGAAAACACGAAATTGTGCATACGTAATCATTTACTTTTTTAAAGCTCAATTCGAAACTGAAACTAATCCTATTTCTGAAGGCATGAGCATTAATAATGACAGTATGTTATCTGTTATTAATTACGGCAGTTTGTCCTCTTTTCTCTGATGTTATCTGAATTCTGAATTTACAGAAACGACTCCACCATCTACAACATTAAACACGACGATTGAAACAAAGCTGCGGCGTCTTTGCTGGGAAACGATGTTCGGCCAGGAATTAGTCAAACTGACCGTCATGGACTTGGTTCGGCGTCTTGAATGCCTCCAAATTAGCTTTACAATTTTTCTTTTTACAAGGGCAACTAAATATTATAAAACTGAAAATGAAGCAAAAACTTTCTTGAATTTAACTATATGATAAAATTGTGTTGATTTTAGGTCTTTACTGTTGGCTTTATACTTGTTATAGATTTTATTAGAGCCATTTTAGTGAGAGTGCTAAATCCTTGCTGGTGCTGGGATTTAGAGAAACAGTTCCCACAATATGGCGATTTCAAAATAGCTGAAAATATTTTGCATCTTGTGAATAATCAAGGAATGATTTGGTAAGGATACGTATACGAATTGCATATATAATCTCATTACAGATTACAGATAAATTAAAAGTGTGAGCCGTTTCCAAAATTCTGCAGAACTCCCCAAGAGGGAAATCAAATTAGCTGTGTTGTAGCATGTCTCATTTTGCTAAGCGTTCATAATGTTCCAGCATTTGTATTTTTCAGGATGGGAATGTTTTTCTCACCTGGCCTGCCCACAATTAATCTCGTGAAACTTGTCATTCTCATGTACATTCGATCCTGGGCCGTGATGACATGCAATGTACCCCATGAGACAGTTTTCCGAGCTTCACGTTCAAATAATTTCTATTTTGCACTCCTTCTCTTCATGCTCTTTCTATGCACGCTTCCTGTGGGATACGCCATTGTTTGGTTGCCTCCTTCATGGCAATGTGGTCCCTTTTCAAAATACTCACGAATTTTCCGCATCTTTACAGAAGCTCTCTTTAGAGCCATTCCTGTCAAAGCACACGAGGTGAGTGTTTGGCATATTTATCGAAATATTATTATTTTTGGTCACATGTTGTATTGCGTTTTAATCACACACAGGCCGTGGAGTATATGGCATCACCAGGTATTGTTATACCGCTCCTCGTGTTACTAGTTCTCATTATTTACTATCTTTTGTCATTAACCGGAGCTTTGAGGGAGGCAAATAATGATCTCAAGGTATTTGGATTTTTCCTTGAATAGTATTAAAGCTAACTTTGTAAGGAACAATCCCATTAAATAGGTATACAAAAGCATGTGCTTACGTTACTTCTTTAGGTACAACTTCGTCGAGAAAGGACGGAGGAGCGTCGGAAAATGTTCAAGATAGCCGGAGGCGGGGGAAAAAAGAAGGAAGATACACCGTTCAATCGATGGAAGATGATAATCCCTGTAGCTAAGTCCCCGGTTGATCCCGAAAAAGAAAAGGAACCAAAAGTCTCCATCCTTACCACAGGGAAGCAAACTGGATTTGCTGGTTAGTCTTTTGTCTCCAGCTCCAATCTCCTTTGATCGATGCACCGATAATTTAGCATTGTATATGCAATTTTTAAAGGGTTTGCAAAGCGAGCAGCGCTAAAATCCCGGAAAATGGACGAAGATGATGGGAATGCAACAGATATAGATCAAGTATCGTTACCTGAGGATCAACCCAAAAAAACCCAAAAGCCACACGTCCCACGAAAACCTTCATGCACGGACTCCATCGCATCGACCCGGTCTGAAATTCCAGTCATTAAAATCAGTAAAGATGATGATAACAAAACACTTGCTGCTGGCGCAGCCCAGCCCAGTCCTCCTCCTGCAAGCAGTAGCAGTAAAGTTGTGGAGCCTGCCAAAAGGGCACGGGTCATGAAAGCCCTCATTAGTGCTGCTAAGGTCTGACTTACATAAGTACCTATTTTCTGTGGCTAAATACATAATTACCTGTAGAGCTTAGAAGGGAATTTATTTGAGTGGCAGTACCTTTCGTGTGCACTAAATCTTGCATTTGGTTTGCAAAAAGAGAAGGAGTCCGCTGATACTACAACAACTACCACGGCCAGTGAAGGATGTTAAAGATGGCCAAGAAGCCCCGTTTCGGGCACTACTTTCATCCCAGCATCAAGGAAGTGGTAATCTCAGCAGCGGTCCTTTCCAAGATGAAAGGAGTGAGGAAATACTTTGTATGGATGAATATGAACATTCAGATATAAGACCCTTTTTTGTTCGCTTCCAATTCGGATTTTTTTAGCTGGTGCTACCAATATCAAATGTCTCATTCTACCAACAAAATTTCATATGTAAGACTCTTCCCGTACAAAAACGTGTTTGAGAGAAGATTCTTTTTTATTTCAAACCGTCTTGACTCAATCTTTAAACAAATATATGTTATACTTATACAATGTCATAAACGCACACGGTTAGAAATTAAAAGCCGCAACTTAAAGGTATCCATGATTTCCAGGCATCAGTTCAGTCAAGTAGCTTTTTTGTACTCCCAGGCCTTGGCTGCCCTCATAATTATTATGATAAAAGTTCGAAATTAACTTGGAGTTAAATTCAAGGGGAATAAAAATATAACGACAGATTGTTCGTACCACAATTCCAATTAATCATTGTTGCATTTTGGAATCAATCATTTATTTCATTACCCTCCATTTTACGTGCATAGCACTAGCTGACAAAACCAAAAATAATGATCAAAGCTTCCGTTAATAATAGTAATTATAACTACAATCCATGGCTAGTATAATAAACAAAAAAGTTAGTAAAAACGTAGGTAAATAACTGTATCTACTACATAATAAGGATTAACAAAACACAATAAACACATACTAGTGCACTATAAGTTCATTGAATGGTTGCAGAAACAAGTATATAATAAATCCTCGTACAAAGAGGTCAGCCTTTTAAATTTTGTAAAATACTTAGCTGATCAGTTGTCACTCACTTAGCCACAACTGTTAAAGATTCATTGTCCAAAAAATAACAATCCAGAGTTAATCATCCTAATCACTAAAGTTTATAAAAACAAGTGTCTAGGCCTACATAAAGTAAACCGATAAAAAAAGTGTCAATTCATTATATAATCAACATTTACGTAACATCACAAAAGGTCCATTCCATCCTCAATATTCAAGAATAATAATTGCTAACTAATTAGATCAACATAAATCTCGAAATCTAAAAAAAAAATAAGTATATAATATAGGAACAAAGGAAAATTTTTCAGATAATTTGACACCACTATACTAGGGTACTTAATTCATTCACTCCGCAACACGTATCCGCTTTGTATAATCTATATACGTACCTAATATAATAATTCATTAGTGTAATTACAATTACGTACGACATCGTATGTATCAAAAAATAATACATAATAATATTCATTTTCAACAGGTACCATCAAATATAATTAGGTAACAATAATAATAAGGGACACGGTCTTTCTTACGATCAGTTTATTAACTGCACTGATCATCACATTTTACAATCTTTTAAATACGGCTACCCCGCAACATCCATGTTCACAGTCACAGTTTCTGCTTTCTCATTGCGTCGTGTTGCTCGAACTTTAAGTTCTTTATCCAAGAGTTCAGGAGAGACATTGACAGACAAAATCTCCGAGATCTTCGAGAGGTAAATCCACAGACACAATGGATTCGTTGATTCGTAAATGTAAAAAGTCTGCTTATGAAAAAAGAGAACCCCATCAACTTGCTCCGGAAAGGGGCAAGACCCAGACATCATGATAACTGAAAGGTCTTCCGCAGGAAAAAATGTCAACGGAGTAAACGGAAACGGATTCATTGTAGTTGTCTCCAGTACTTCCGGGATTTCTTCGAACTTCGATCGGAGAAAAAATATTCGAAATTCGGTCTGCCAAAATCAAAAGAATGTATTTATATTTGAAGTACAAACAAACAAAATTTAATGCAGCCAAATACAAAATTTCATAATCGCTGTTTATATTATATCACATCCTCATCCTCACTTGACTCAAAGAACCAAATTTACAAACTACATCACGAGAACTTACGTCATAGTTAGTGTAAAGATTCGAATTCCAACAAAGAAGATCTAGCACGTAAAACGTCTGACTTTTCTCCGACCAAATGCAATCCAAAATCGTAACACCTTTACCCGGGGCTCCCATGCTCCCTTCTGAAAAAATATGAACAGTTTACTGTTGATAATTTTTAACGTTATGCATCTATTTTAAACCCCTCCTTCACGGATAGTACGTATATGTTAAACTCACGATGTTTTTGATACTTCCTCCCTGCCGGGAGGCAGGACTGAAACTCCCCGATGAGGTAGCCGCGCCGCGTAATTATACGAGTTTTACCCTAAGGGATAAAACATGTATGTAATTAATAATTAGTCGAAAATTGGGTTATAACACACAAGAGCTTTCTAAATAAAATAAAGTAGTTAAAGTATAAATTGTGCTAGTTGCTTAAGTAAGGCACTTACCCTGCTAGCGACAACCAGACACCGCAACCCAACAGGACACATGACACCGAGCCAATTCTCCTCAAAATCCTCCGGTTTATCCCCCATCCACTCCGACAACATCACTCGAGCATGATTGTGCCAACGGCGATTCTAAAAGCAAATTGTTTCAATGTTGTATGTTAACTACAATACAAGACACAATGGTTAATTACATAAATGTACGATATAATGGTATATTACTGTAGGACTAGTATGGTATCGACCCGACCACTGCTTGGTTCCCTTTTTCCTTTCTTCTTGAATTTTGACAAAGTCCATCATTTCATCAGGCTCGTCCTCACTCCAAGAATCATTTTCAAGGTGCCGCACTTTCTCCACAAGTTCGTCCCGGCGTCTATAAAACAAAGAATGAGGTCATGAGAATCCTTCATAATCCGTAAATTATTTAAACCTACAAAGAAATATTACGCAGAAAAATCAACTTACTTTTTTTGCCAATTTAGAATATTTTCCCGCCGCTTTGCTTGCGTCAGTTTAGGATCAAAAAGAAGTTTAGTGGATACAACGCATCTCATCCCTTCCTCGCCTGTCGCTTCTGCTGCAGTAGCTGCGGTCTCCTTGAGCTTTCGATTACATTCCAGCTCATAATCATTGGCGCTATCGTTAGCTAATTCTAATTCAGCTTCGGGATTTAAGGCTAGAATGTTTTCGCCTGCTGTGGGATTGAGCTCAGAACCTTGACTTTGACCCTGAAAACCGTTATGACCTTTCACATTTCCTTCATCTGGGATGGTTCCGGAGAATTCAGGTTTTCCATACGAACTCAACCAGTTAGGGACATTTGGTTTCTGTATCTGACAAGAATCGGTTGCATCCACTCCTTTCTCAGGACTCGAAGCCCAGCATGGCGGCACAGGAGCATTAGTAAGGAAGAAGCTGGTTGGTTCTGGTTCCGCTCCACTCTTAGAAAACCTAGACTTTGCCCTTCCAAGTCCCACTTTTTTCATTTTGTACAATCAAAATTAATCCCAACTCTACAATTTTAATACACGTGCCCTTGTTTGTTGATAGTCTGACACGACAACAAGTAGCTGGCTGGCTCTGGTTAGCAGTCAGCAGTTGACCGTTAATTTAAAAATGACAGTGACGACTGGATAGCTGCAAACTCTCAGACTGTAAGTACACGAAGTAACAAAATTAGTTTAAAATGTCAATATGAACAACTGATACAGCCATAGCCAAAACAGGCCACTAACTACACTGTCAACTGTAAGTAAAGAACTATCAACTATAATTATTATAGTTGATAAATATAAATCTCATAATCAACAAGAATCAACAACATCAATAGACAATACAGCCAACAGCAACAACTCGAAATAAAGAAAGAAACTGGCGCTCTATCCTTTGTCTTTTTACCTCTTCCCCGTTGATGGTTGAATTGACCATGAATTGTTGGTAGTGCGGTCCGAGTCCGAACCAGTGTTGTAATACGTTAACGAATATTTCAAATCCTTCGTTCTTCGCGCGTGAAACTGTGCAGAATTCTTTTTCGTTCACGGCTTGGAGAAGCCGTTCTTTGCATTCCGTTCTCAGCCCGTTCGCTGCACGCTCGAGCCACTGCTACGCGTGCTAAAATCACGACGTGCAGGCGAACGCGAAAAACGTATTGATTGGAACTGCCTCTGTGCAGTGGAAATTTAGACCGTTCTCTTCTCGTTCGTTCGTTAACGAGAACGGAACGAAAGAACGGCCCGTTCTTCTGAACAGATTACAACACTGGTCCGAACGGGATTTGTAACACACTGACCACTCGAAGTTTCTTCTGACCACCAAATAAACGTGTAATGTCAAACTAGTACTAGTAACCTCACGCGAAATTTAAATACTGAACTAACAAGCAACGAAGACCACCATTCCATCAACCATGCCGTAAATTACTTGTAACGTCTTAAACAGCTATCAACTATCAACTATCTAGCTTCAAAAATACCTACACTATTACATATGACATACTTGTATTATTAATATCTAATAATATTAAGGTAGTATGTAATTTTACCTCACGAAATCCTAAGGTCACAGGTTGCAGTAGGTTCACGCCGTCCTACACTACTTCAATTTCACTCCGACTCCGAGAGTGTTTACTTCTGGTCTAGATATAAAATGATAATGAATTTATTAGTAATAAAATTGAATTTAACTGATCAACATTAACAACAACGGACTTTTTAATGTAGTCTATCTCCGGCAATTCTCCTAGTCCCACTAAACAATTAAAACACAAACCTTGACCTTTTTGGCTTGTAAAGATTGACTGACAAAGCTTAAACGTTCGGAACACTTACCAATAGCAAATACCAACGCCAACTAAAACTAAGGATAAATATTCGACCAATTCGACGTTTGACGTTAAAGGAATTTAGGATTGGAATTGGAATTATTGGAACAGGACTAAAACGGATAAGAAACGTCCCTGTTCGACGACGATCACTCTTCCCATTGCCACTGCGATCTATTAGTCATTCAGCTGCTTTAAGCTACCAACCAGCTATTAAAAGTTAACTTCAGTAAACTTGCTAAACCTACCGACCGAAACACATTTTTGCACTGCTGCCCAAAACTTTTGCTAGTCAAGTCTAGTCTAGTCAAATAAAATGTCATTGCTAGGCTAGTCTAGTCTTTGCTAAAAATTAACTGCCTAGTCTAGTCAAGTCACATGAATTGGTACAGGACGTCGATGAGCTAGTCTAGTCTAGTCATTTTTAAAAAATGGGCTAGTCTAGTCAAGTCAAGTCAAATCTTCTGAAAAGGTCGACTAGTCTAGTCAAGTCTAGTTAATCCTAGTCTAGTCACGACTTTTTGACTAGACTAGGGCAGCACTGCATTTTTGAATTAAATCGAATGTATAGTTTCGCAAACGAGCGCTCTACGCTTAATGGGTAGAATTTAAATTGCCCCGCGAGAAAGGGACCAATGACGAGTGACCATGCTTCTGCTGCAACTGCATGCTACTTTACGACGAGGCGAGATTGCATGCTGCTTCTAGTCTCGATAGTGCAGTGTGGTTGACTGGATGGCTTCGACTGGTTGAACTTTCAACGCGTCCCAAAAAAATCAAAGATGGTTAGTATTTTAATTGTGGTTAAATCATTATTTTATATTACCAAGTCCGTAGTTCTTAATGTTGATCGATTTAATTCAATCACTAATAAATTATCATTTTATATCTAGACCAGAACGACCAGAAGTAAAACCTCTCGGAGTCGGAGTGAAATTGAAGTAGTGCAGGACGGCGTGAAGCAACTGCAACCTGAAGATTTCGTGGGGTAAGGTTACATATAACATAACTATATATTATCATTAATAATAAACGAAATAGTACTATATAGTGGATCATACTTTGTTGGTAGGTATTTTTAAAGGTAGATAGTTATTGGTAGTAATTAGATTTAGAGACGTTACAAGTAATTTATGGCATGGTTCCATTGATGGTATGGCTATTCCGTATTGAAAATTTCACGTGTTTCATTCTTTGGTGTTCTAGCAATCGACCCGATATAGCTAAAACATGCCTTCAAGTTTTGAAAGTCCTCTACGACTTCTCCAAGAAGGAAGAAAAGAAGGCAAGTTCCTTGAACACCGTCCCAACAAGCTCCTTTACTCCAAAGGGAAAGAATAGGAAGAGCAAGCAAGCAGTTTCTCGGACTGAAGCTCCGCTTGAGAATCTAGTCACGGAGGACTTTGAGAATGAGCAAATTTGGCAGGAAATTCAACTCCAGAATAATTTTATGTACGAAAATGTAGTCGCTTCCGTTTCAAGATTGCTGGTACATCAGAAGTATGTTAGAAGTGAGGACAAGAAGACGCCCAAGACTAGCAGCACCCCGAGTGATGATAGTGGTAACCAACAGGGTCGTGGACTACAGGATTTAGATGATGAGGACCTGGACGATAGTGAAGATGATGATGAGCTGGATGATCTCGGGGATAACCACGAAAGTCGAGATCTGGTGTCACCTACTGCCCTATTAGGCGCTGAAGATGAATCCAACGATGACTCTGAAAACCCTGATGAGGCGGACAAGGACCAGGTTCCAGGTGACACAGCTGGAACTGACCGCAAGATGAGCCCGAGTCGTGTGTTGCCTTCTTTAAACGATGCAGAATTATCCAACTTTGAGAAGAGGAAGAGGAAAATTGAAGAAAATATTGAAAAGATCGAGGAAGAAGCTCTCCAACCCAAGGCGTGGCAATTTCAGGGTGAAGTAACTGCCCACTCCAGACCCGAAAACTCGTTGCTTGAAGAGCATCTAATATTCGATCATCTTATAAGACAAGGTATTAATTTTTAGTTGCTATGATTCGATTATATCCTTCTTCCATACTGAATGTACAGAGTACAAATATGATGAAAGTTTCCATCTTACATATTATGGTGAATCTAATTTTGGAATTCCTCGTTTCTGATTTGTTACGTACATACTTAATTACCCGTTAAAACTCTTAATGTATGAATTAGTTCCTTCACCAAATCTGTTCTTATATTGCAGCCCCGGAAATAACTGCGGAAACAACTCTGAGGCTTGAAGATGTAATTAAGCAGCGTATAAAAGATCAAGCATGGGATGATGTTGAAAGGAAGGTCAAACCGATAGAAGATCCCTCTGAGTATAAGAAGAAGCTTGTTCTCGATGCGGAGAAAAGTAAAATGAGCTTGGCAGAGATCTATGAAAAGGTAATCCTAGTAGGTTTTTACATCTTTTAGTCGGGTGTAGTGTGTTAGATGCGGTAGAGTACACTGGTTGCTAGTTCGTATGATGATACCTTCCATTCTTATAAAATATGCTGAATTCAATTATGGAATTCCTCGTTTCTGATGAACTTGTGCAGTTATTTTCCTGAAAGTAATGGTCTGGATTTTTATAATATGATATAAATCGGTCTATGGAGTTTCGGTAGGTTTCCTAGTTAACTGCACATCTCATTTTAATTATTTTTTCACTATCTTTATCTACAGGAATATATAAAGCAAAAGAAAGCGGACGATGGCGAAGAGGAAAAAGAAGTTATTCCCGAAGAACAGTTGCAAATCCAAAAACACTTAAACTCTCTCTTCGCAAAGTTGGACGCATTGTCAAACTTTCACTACACTCCTAAAGCGGTTAGTCTTAATATCATCTTATTGATGTATCTTCCTTTCGGCTTTGCTATATATTTTCGTTCTAATAACTATAAGTATAATTTGTATGTATTGTGTTTCAGCTTTCGGCGGAAATCAAGGTAGTCTCGAATCTCCCGTCCATCGCCATGGAAGAAGTTGCACCTGTTAGCGTCAGTGATGCAACCTTGTTGGCTCCTCAAGAAATAGAATGTAAGTAAAATAAACCAAAGTGGGATTAATAATTTATTAGTATGCATTCTTTTCTCAAACGGAGTAGAACAGTAAAAATTTAATGAGACGTTCTTGCCTTCTCCTTTCAGCACAAACTAAAGGGGAGATTAAGAGCAAAGCGGAACGCTCTGACACGGACATGAAGCGAGAAAGGAGATTAAAGAAAAAGAAGCAGCAACTTAAACGCTTGGCTCGAGAAGAAAAGGCCAAACTGAAAGGTCTCGGACTTCGTAATATCAAACTTGCTGACAGCATGAACTCGAAAGGGAATAAGGCTAAAAGTAAAAAATCTGGTAAAACGGATGTCACCAACGACAGTTTTGATAATTCCAAAGAACTCAAATCCTCGAAAGCTTTCTTTGCTAAACTCCAGAATCAAGTACAGACCCAAATTAAAGATATTGCTGGTAAAAAGAAAAAAGCTGACAGCACTAAATTGTCTGCTAAAAGATTTAAATTATAAGTTTCAGTTAACAATACTTTTTGTACTGGCTTTTCAGTGACAATAAATGAGTTCGCTAATTTCGTTTTCGCAAGTGAAATGTGTATAGTTAGTTTTTTTAATGCATATAAATATGGTGCAAAATAATTTTTACGATAATACAAGTTGTGTATGATTCATTAATCACATTCAGATACCACGTAGTAAGGTACAACATACCACATGTAGTTCATACAAGTTATTTTACAATAGGGCACAACTTAAAAAGTGGATATAATATATCTACAGTATCAGTAAACGAAAAATGTCTTCTTTGTACACGTACTCAGATCTGCAATAATTAGACTGGCGACGGCCCGACAATTGGCCCACCAACCAACCCTCCGCTACTGTTTCTGACTGATTTAAAATTCAAGGTATTGTTGAAAATATTTTGACACTGACTTACTCTTAACTGTACAAAAGCATGCATCGGTGCTGATGCAAAATGGAAATGATCTGATAGAACGCAGACGTTACTAACAATATTAATAATAATAAATGCCCGTCTACAAATACTGCGCTTGCGAAAAGTCGAGAAAAATAATAAAGTAATTATATTAAGTACGGTTTTACCCAGTTTAAAAATATACTTAACGAGTTCACTCACTGTCAAAATTGCAAATCATCGTGCTTTCTTGTGCATAAACCTACATCAAGTATCCGTATTAAACACTTTAGTACACGTAATTCCCTATTTCTTTCGAGGACGTTAAGGCAAAGACAACACTCACACACTATTAATAGTATTTAACAACTTACAATTCCATTAATAACTAACGAAGAAGAATAACAGTTCTATCTGCTAGGACAGATGTTGGAAAGAAACAAGATTGGAAATTTTGACAGTTATGATTATGAAATACAATATTTATATTACGCGATTCTCTTGTAGACTTGTAGAAACACTAACCAGTAGTTTAAACACTCATTAACATGAGTAAATATGCTTTACACGCAAAAATGCAAGCTGAGTCAGACAAAATTCAACATTCAGATAACATATTTTTCCTTATGATAATGATAATACTTAAAGAACTTACAAGCTACATATAACTTATTCGCGCACTAAAACTAAAAATATGACTAAGACAGAGTAGTGCAGTGTCTCTGTCGTCTAATAAGTTAATTGTTCTTGCTTAATTAATTAAAAATAAATGGGTTTAAAACTAGGTCTTGAGTATCAATATGGCGTCCTGGAGTCCACGTGTGTCATTTCCCATGTGCTGAAATATTAAAAGCAGACGAGTAAGTAATAATTTGTAGGATCCTTTTTAAACACACGAAGCTAGGTACATACACATAGGATGTTGCAACGGCAACCGGCCACTTGTCGACATGAATATCGTAATCTTGAGATATTTTAATTAAGCTATATGCCAATAGCATACATAATATTTAAATAAAGCTTTAGCGAAATGCAAAATTCTGTGCTGAAGGAGTATAGGAATGTGTCATACCTAAAAATATTGTTTTTTTAACAAACAGAGTCATAATTACAGTAGGAAATGTACTGAATCGTTAGTTATAATAGCGCAACAACACTAGAATTAGAATACAAGTGAAAATGAGAAAGTACACATGTTTTGGTAATGTTGGAATTTAGAATTCTAGCAAGTGTCTCACACAGTAGCTGCAATGCACTATTTAAAGAAAGCAAAAGAGTGGAAACAACTACAATGACAAATGACGAGTAAATCAAAAATAATCGTGTCTTGGCAACGACCTTAGAATAAAGTATACATACATACACTGTAAACCAGGACATGCAAAAAGGGCATAACGAAAAAAATCGATGACCCAATAACTTTTAACCTTTTCAAAATCATTGCGCACAAGAAAAACAACAACGATGAGCTTCAAAAGGGTTAGAATATTACATAGCTAATGATATCAGACATTTCGTAGGTATGCTAAATAATAATACGCCTTAATACGGCAATAAAACCTATAAGGGGCCGCTCCATCACGTCGCGGAAAATAACTTCAAAAATTAAATATGATAGATGATGTTTAAGTAACCTTTTTAAAATATTTACTTAATAATCTTATGACTTTTTTAAAAACTTGGCAATGCATTATTTACATCTTTTAAAAACGAGAATATCTTTTTATGTCGTTTCTTAAAACCATTTTTAAATCCTAATTGAAATCGTCTGATGCCGTATTTGGACGGTCCCTAACAGAAGAAAGGCAATCACTAGCTTAGGTACTGTCTATAGCGGAAACGGATCTGATGAGCTACTAGTAGGTATTACATTTCACGTTATAGTGATGGCATTCAAAACAAAAGGGGTCAGACCGGATAATAGGTAAAGGGAACACACATATGCACGAACTACCCGATGTTCATACTAAAGGCAGTGTTTATTGCATCTGGAAGTTCTGAGAAAATCAATTTTTGACCAGTACTGGTTGGAAAGGATTGGGAACTACAATATAAAATGTCTGAAAAGGGGCTGAATCTGGATTGTGTGGGTAATAAGGAAGGGAACCAAGTGCTGGACGACTATAGAATTTGTGTGACATTTTCATCTTCATCTACTGATTATTACCTGGTTCATTTGGGCGAACTAAGTTTCTGATAGTAGAAAAATGTACGTAACATCATTTAAGTATCACAGGCGAAGCAAAAGAGTATTAAGATATATACCAGGGTCCAAAGAAATCAAGATAGTAATAAAATCGATTGTCATACAATAATAATTAAAGTTTTAGACTACGATTGCAAGTAATTATAATAATGTATAATAAAAAAACTGTAGGCATCCCATAGTCAGGATCTACAGAGAAGAGAGCTCAAGCTCATAACTAGAAAAAAAGCTAAAAGCTAATTATGACAAAAAACATGTTTGAATTAAAATGCATGAAATTGACTGAAAAGCTATAAGACTAGAGTAAGTAATCACTGGAAAATCAAACTCATTTAAATTTGTATAATATATTTACTTAATTTAGAAACTTACCTTTTCCCATAATTAATATGGATGAAGAGAAATACAATGCCGAGAATGAGGCATACAGCACCAACAATAATGTACGAAATCCCAAGGAATGGATTTTTTCCACCAAGAAGTGAAGTGGTTGATATCACAACGGACTTTGTTCCTTGAAAGGATGTAACTGGGAATGCTGGAAGCAACAAGATCATTTAAGAACATTTATTTCCTGTGCAAATAATTTAAGCCAGTTGAGCACTTTGTTAAACTGACGAATGAGAGATACTTACAATAACTAATTTTCAAACTGTAGTTTCCAGTTGGGAGCCCATCCCGAATTCCCTGGGCTTCCGGTGACTCGTGGTTTACAATGCGGTATAATTTTCGGAAATTCGGTAGAGCAGCCGTTCTCATCCACACAATAAAATCTTCGTTTTCAATTCCATCTTCTAATTCCCATAAATTTTGTCTCCAATCTGAAAGAAGAAAATAATTTAGTTATCGGAGATAATTTAAAAAATATGGGAGAATGAAATATGTATTCCACTCATTCGTGAGTAAAAATTACCCACCTTGGGGCTTCGTAAATTTTTTCCAAGCTACATGATTAGGATTATTTTTGGCTTCATTCCACCAACTCGGATTTTTAAACTTGTACTGCTTGTCAGATTCCCACGCAATTCCTTTACTTGTTACAGGAATATTTTTTTCATCTTTATTTACAAGAGTTATTTTGTCCGAGAACATTGAATTTGCAATAGCTCCACATGGAAGGACTATTTTCTTGTCATTTGGAACTCCATTTCCTAGTGAATACAATAAAACCATTATTATAAATTTCCCTACTACCTTGTGATCCTTCTTTACTAAACAAATTAATTTTAGATAGCAGATAAACTGAACCAATTATGTATGTACCTCCATCGTATTGAAAAGGTGCGCAAGCATCATCCGGTTTTATAGGATTGCTTGCATCGCCAGTATAACCAAGAAGCTGCTGATCGTCCCGAGACTTTACATAACGTCGATGATTTTGGTAGAAATTAGTGAGCGCGTAGTAGATGTACACTTTGCCCTAAATTCAACACAGACTATTACAAACTGAATCTTGAAAGTAATAGCATACAACACTAAAAATGAATTAAAGTCTTACAATGAGAGGCTCCTTCACTTCAAATTTAATAGGCTCGCATTCGCATATTCCTTTGGTAGTACTAATATCGTCCGAGCATTTAATTCCAGTCCCATTCTGAAGTGCAGAGCCTTTCTTTATACAATCTGTATATTCTATTGTTATCTCCCGAACATTATCCGAGAAAAACAAAAGACCAATTCCAACAGGTATAAACAAGATGCCAATCACAAAAAATGTGGGCAGAACAGTTCCAGCTGTTAATATTGGCTGCCAAGCTGCAAGTCGTTGCTGCTTGAAAGCAGAGTCTAAAAATCAATGCCAACCAAAAAAGTTAACCTTTAAAGGGACCCAATCTAATTTCTACTACATTTTACTACATTATTATTATGACTTACTTGCAGGGCGTTTGGTTTTTTCTGAAGCTTCCATCATTCTATAAAAGGGTCTCTCAGGGTCTAATTAAATAGTGTGAGCTTACAATTAGATAATCCTTTCCAAAATCCAAATACCGTCGGCACCAAGGATTATAAGCTCCGACACAAAATTCCTTCCTTTCAGACTTGGATTCAGCCTAAAAAAAAATCAAAAATATTCCACTATAGCTTGTCAAATTCTGGCCAACTTGTTCATATTTGAGGATAGGTAATTCCTTAAGTTAAACATTCACAAGAAATAGAGTAGGAATTACACAAATAATGAAATAATAGCTGACGCTTGATACTAGTACATAAACTACATAAACATAAACTTTAAACGCGTTCAAACAAAAATACGCAGACATACCTACTCGCACAAGATAATACCTATTATGACATATGCCTTCTGTTGATCGTCATAAATTGATAAGTTGTAAGAAAAAATAACTTCTTCGAAATAACTTACATAAGTACATACCTCCTTTTTAATTGAAGAAGCTGCAATTCTGAATTTATTCGATGTAATTACATTAATTAAATTGATATAAATAAGATAACTAATACCACATCAATCACAATATTAATTAGTCCGTCATACTGCAATATATAACTTTTAATTTTAACTACTAATACACGAAATATTTACTAATAACCTTTAACCTAAACTACCTACCTAAATACCTATGACCTAGGAAGTTTAGTCACAGTTTGTCGTTTAGGCACCACCAAACAGCAATTTAGGTCAGAAGTCAGAAAGTTAATTAGGTACCTAAGTCAAATGTCAAAAACAAAAAGATGTGACCTTAAACATTAAAGAACAAGAAAAGTAATTATTGTCAGTTAGTGACTAACAAGCTCTTTTTTCGCCCAAGCGTAGAAACGTAGAAAAAGTACTTACAAACACAAACTTTATTTATTAATTTATTATACAAATACAAACTTTAATAAAATGGGCTGGACAATTGGACATGCAGCCTGGAATCTAGAATTTGGAATTAAAGAATTGAAAGAAAAGGAACTAAACCTATAACGCTTGGAAGTTGGAACTTTATTTCGCCAGAATAAAAATAATTTGGAGCTTTCTTAAAAAAGTATATGTGTTCCTTTTATAATCAATAAAATATTCGAAATAGTATAAGTAAAATTATGAAATAAATATATTTAACCTTACCTGAATGATACTAGTATTACTAGTCGATGATTGAGTCAACAAGGGCGATAGACAAATGACTATCTCGCTTATTAATAATTATTTATTAATACTACAAAAATTAATTATTTACTTCCCAAACCAACCAATACCTCTCGAGAGCTCTCGACTCCACAATCCACAACTCAGAAAGTATTTAAGCAGCAGGCAGAGCGACAGACACAGACAGCAGTGCACGGCGCAGTGCATTTGTGGGCGACAGCAATAGAAATACTTTAACCTTTTCGAAACGGTAATGCTGTATAGTAACTGGTTTTTATGTACATCTTTGTGAATAGGGTTTTCTTGTTTTGAACTTTTTGAAAATGGTAATTTCGAGTTTTATAACTTTTTTAAAGTACCTACCTTTAAACAAATTTTTAACTGTAATACCTTTTTGACAGTGTTAATTATTAGTTTGGCATGTTTTGGAAAAGTTTAGTTTCCTATTTTGACCTTTCTGAAAGTGCTAGTTACTAGTTTGGCATGTTTTTGAAAAGTTAAGTTTCCTATTTTGACCTTTCTGAAAGTGCTAGTTACTAGTTTGGCATGTTTTTGAAAAGTTAAGTTTCCTATTTTG